>JAUZNJ010021694.1:0-17077 GCA_034780135.1 Jordanella pulchra | reverse complement strand
TATATATATACATATGCATATCTGAAAAACAGCACTTTCAGACCACTTTTTTTGCAGTTTTGTCGCACTACTTAATGGGAATAGGGAAACTTGCACCAAAACTGACTGCTTCTACGGTGGCTGCAGTGGACATTTAGATATTTCAACAGACCTTTGTCAGTCACGAGAGACATGAAGCAGAGTCAGAATAGAGTCAGCTGTCATCAGATAGCTGTGCACACATTTAGAGGCCAACTCTATTATTGAGCTGCTAGCAGAGCCCACGGCAGCATACAGCAGTGAAGAACACAGGTGAAGCTAAGCTGGCGGGCAGGAGCAACAACAGACACAGCTGAGTTGTAATTAATTTAGCTAATAAATTGATTTTGGGGCTGTGACATTAATAAAGTTATACTTTCATTATTCATGAAGCATTAAAGAATATTTTTACTTTCAATTCTAGCTGTGAAGCTGTTTCTAACCACTAGTGATCTTAACATATTTTCCCAATTTCCCCTAGTAGATTACAAAAACTAGGACGTAATCTTACATCAACTAACTTCTTCCTCCTACTGTTTTTATGTTTTTAACAACAACCTTCATGAAAAGGCTCCGCCTATCATATAACTCAAAATATAAAAACGTACCTTTTGTCAGGTGTTTTTCCCCAGGCTATAAAAATAGCAATTATCAAACAGCTGTTGAAAAAGCGCAGCTTGGACAAGCTGCTACTGCAGAACTACAGGCCCATCTCAAACCTTCCCTTCATCAGTGAGATTATTGAATAAGCTGTTTCAACAGTTAAACATCCTAATGACCATCTGTATGTTAGACTTCTTTGCATACCGCAGTACAGAGATGGCCCTCGATAAGGTGTTCAATAGCCTTTGTATAAATACAGACTCTTCAAGAACTACAGTACTGGTATCAATGGAACATTTGACACTCTTCAATCACCCCATTTTATTAGAGTGCATGGGAATCTGGATTGGTCGCTCTGGTGCAGCACTGGACTGCTTTAAATTCTACTTTAAGGACAAGGCCTTTTTTGTGTCATAACCATAAAAATCACATTTGGCTGTGGCAGAGGGTGCAGAACCATTGCAGAGACCAAGCTGTTATCAATCAAAATGAAAGATAGAAAAAATTGATACTGATTTAGGATGAAGTAAGGAATGCTCTTACAGATTTTTTTAGCTGTTTTAATCTCCTGGCTGTCGGCTCCCTTGGCTTTAGAGTGGTGCATGGCTGGCAGCTGCCTCTGCCCATGTTTTTGGTCTGATCTCCTGCAGCTTCTGTCTCAGATTCAGAATGTTGCCTCGTCTCGGTGAAGGTTCTCAGTCATCCAGGTCATGGTCAAGCTAGGAAAGTTCAGTTTAGGCAACTGGACGTGTAGTTTTCTAGAAGACGTTTCGCCTCTCATCCAATAGACTTCTTTAGTTCTGACTGATGCAGAAGAATACAGAGATAAATATATTGAGTTATGTAAGGAGGGAGAGAAGAAACAAAAGGTGGCTCTGATGGGTCGTGAAGTAGGTCGCCAGAGTGGTTTCCGTCACATGGCTCTGTTGAGCCAGGTGGAGGTAGGTGTGAGGTGAATCTTTTGGGTAAGGTTCCTAAAAGTGCTTTGTATGTGGAGGATAAATTATGTCTAAGGCCACCTCCTCTGTTAAGGGATGGCTTTTCCAAGTTAACGATGTTGCCTCGTCCTATCTTTTTTCTCTTAGCAATCCTTCCCCAGGTAGTTTTGGGTCCCGATCAGAGAGAAGTACTGCAGAAAGCAATCGTAATCCAGCCACGGCTCCTTGGCTCCTCCAACTCTACAGACTTGGTGTCAGCACATCAACCGACCAGACCTCTCAGGTCATCTGGCTCAAATCTACTAAACATGGAGAAGCAGCTTTTAGTTTTAACGATCCACTCATATAAAATAAACTCCCAGAAAGTGTCTAAACAACCAAGCCTTGTTAAGTGGCTTTCGACTTATTATCCTCAGTCCAACTTTTCTTTCATGTTTATTCAATATTTTTTTATTCTATTCTTGATATGCATCTTATTTTGATTATTAATTTTTATTCTTTTTAAATATTAGTGTGACCTTTTAGCCTCTGAAATGTATTTTTCTTAATTTAAATACAGCAAATTGTCATGCTTTTGAAATGTGCTAAATACTGTAAATCAGCTTGGCTTGCTTTGCCCTAAAAAAATGAAACCTCGCACTGCAAGTCAAATCAGATATGTACATGATGAATCAAACTTACCGTTAGATGTTTTTATCGTATTTTTCGTTTTTGGAAGATCAATATATTTGCACAAAAGAGCATAGAAGATTTATTTTAACGCAATCATAGTTAAATCAGTTTAATCATTTGTGTATCTAACAAGTGATTGCCTTGTTGTGGTGAGAGTCCTTAGAGTCACTTGGGTTAGTATTTGGGCATTCACATTTCACAGAGAAACATTTAAGCAATGCATACAATGTCAATGCTTCTGAAGCTTCTGTTGTTCTTTAATGTCTGTACAATACTGTCTCCACAAAGAGAAGATCTCTGAGTGTACACTCTGGCAGGACTGTTTTTTACTATAGGGCATTCACTAAACACTACAAGTGCATGTGTGATCACAAAAAAAGCTTACTTGTTTCTTGGTAAACCATTTTCCTTTTCTTCCCCCTTCTCCTTTTGTTTTTCCACATCATGATTACTCACAACAGGCCAGAGCCTCTGTTGCATTTTTTAAAACTTTCATTCCATCTTTTTAGTCAAAGTCTTCAGCCATTGCAACTTCATTCTTCATTCCTCCTTGTTTTTAATCTTTCTTCCTCACCCTCTCTGTTCTCGCCTGCAGCACCCTACAATGCAAACACAACCTGTTCTGAGGGGAAGTGAATTATTGAAGCCGCTGCTGCTGTTCCCCCTGTGCAGAAGTGGGCCGCAGAGGAAGGATGGAGGCAGCAAGAGGGGGGCTGAGGGTGGATGAAAGAAATGGAGAGGATAGATTTGTTGGAACGGAGAGATGGATGGGGGGTTTCAGGGTGCAAAGATGCAGATGAATCTGACTTTGTTTACGTAGTGCGTTAGCAGTTCAGTTGAATTGACAAATGAATGGGAGTACCAGGGGTCATATGAAAACTATTTTTGATATTGGGGTGATATCTTTCTGGAACATAATATTGCTCTGCAAATGGGTATTTTTTCATATTTTTACCCAAAAAAGTGTAGCTGACACCATCTGTCAACACACATCCAGTCTTTCTGTCACACGCTATTGCTGTCTCTGTTATTTTTTTACTTTGTTCTTTCTTTAATTTTTATTCTCATTTTTACACCCTCTTGATCTCACCCTCTTTCCTGATTTAAATGTATGCGAACATACTACACTTTCCTCTAAGAGTCAGAGGATACATATTAGATCAGAGCTTTGTAAGTAATGAACCTTGCAAATATTCTCCCTTTTACTTTTTCACATTTAGTTTTTAATATCCGCACATTTCAAAGAATTACATTAAGATCTTTTAAAGGATTAAATCAAAGTAATGCTTAAATGCATGCAAAGTGGTCTACACATAATTTAAAAATACAAAAAAACTGCAGGTATCTTAGTGCATCTCTACAAGCTGTGTCCTTCTAAATCTGAAATATTTTGCTTTTGTAGCTCCTTTGCAGTATAGCTGAAGCTCAGTCAAACTGGATGGGAAGCATTTTATTTTATTTTTTTACAATAATTTATCGTATGGATTGATTGAATGGTTATCAGACACATCAGACATTTTTAATTTGATTGAAAGGATCCCATTTGTACAGTCAGTCTTTTGCAGCCTCTAAGAGACATTCTTCTTAAACAATAGAGGTTACAACAGTGGTTCAACAAGAACATTTTAATCAAAATTAACTCTGGCCATCTTCCCTGCTTTTTCAGAAGAAAAGCAAACCAAAAGCATGATGTGCCATCACCATGTACTTTGCTCTGTGGAGTTTCAAGGGGAATACCCACTGATAGATTGTATCCCTTTCCCACTGGCCTAATAACCTGTTTAAACCTGGGAACTTTTAGTGTCAGTGGGAACAGCTCAGTAACCAGTTGAAGTTCACACCTGGATAGGTGGTATCAAGGAGTATGGATCGCTGTCTGTCACACTTTCTCTTTGTTTTTTTTTGCTACTATTTTATATTTGATAATTTTTTCATTAAATAGCATGATGTGACTACTTACAGTCAGCAGACCTTCTCAGACATTACCAAAAGTCTTTTCTTCGATGGGAATCAAGTTACAATGGATAAAACTCACAATTTTTACTTAATGATTTTATCAGCTAACCTGCAATTTACATCATTCTGTATTCTGTGTAGAAATGGTGTATGGAGACAAAGAGAGGTAATGATTTAGTCAGACTCTCTTGAGGATGTGTGGAGAGTATCCCCTATCCACTGGAAGTTATTTTTCCTCCTTACACTGAATCCTGACTTTGGTTCTTGGAGCCTCGGTGAACCAAATGCACCTGTCAGAGATAGCCTCGCTACTTCCCAGGTGCCTCAAGCATGGAGTGGAGCTCACCAACTTTCAACTACTGTTGCAAGACTTTACCGTTACTGTTGTGTGGGAAAGTGTGTATGTTTACTTACACACACTGATCTTTGTGTTAGCTGAAACTTTCTCTTCCCTTCTGTGTGTAAGTAAACCCTTTTAAGTGTATTATCGTTGCCAGTGACCAAAGTATAGTGCCTTTGCAATTTGAAAATTATGTTTCGATAAATTATGATTATATTGCAAATGGAATTATTTAACCAGCCGTACTTTGAACTTGTCATTTAACTCCCTCAGAAAGTCTCCATCTGCTTCTTTACTTTCCTTTTAAGGTTGGATCAGTCAATGTTGTGATCAGATCATAATTTAACAGTCACCAGTTTCTAGAGGACAAAACCTAATAGAAGCTCTCTTCAGCACTTTGGAAGCTTCCTGCCGACCTTTTTAGATTATGATTAAGTTTTTAATTGATAGAGATTTTAATAAACATGTCTGATGTAAAACTAAATCGCTAAGATGCCTTATTCAGTTCTTGTAAATAATTTAGTTAGTAAGTAGTCCAAAGCACAAGAGGGGACACACATTGGACTTGATTTTAATTTATAGTTTACATGACAAAATCAAAGAGCTACACGGTCTTCTTACTGAAAGGCAGCATCAAAGTTTTCAGCTGCTTTTATAAACTCTCAGCTTCCCTCTCAGGAGTGTCACATGGATGAAGTTGTCGATTAGCTTCTGGATGATTTTAACTCTACTGGGCAGAGCACAGGTTGAAAATTGACACGCTTCATGTTTCTATAGATGTTTAAATGCTGTTTTACTGCATTTCAGGGTGCTCTTATGAATCCTTCTGATTCTACTTTCCTGGCTCCTCCTGTTTTGTATAAATATATATATAGTTTTTTTTTTTCTTGACTCATTTTGTGTTGTCATGTTTAATTTTTTGATTACATCCTAGAAGCTGGTATACCTCCTGCACCCTCAGCTATTTTAAATCATTTTGAACCTATGTCCATATCTCAGGTTGCAGAGATATTGGCAACAGTATCCTATCCAGATTGCGGAGGGAAGTTTTTAGTGCTATAGTTCCCAGTATTAAATATTATTAACACGTCTCTTTTTTCAGTATTTCAGCTTTTTAACATTTTGTAGTTAAACAAAATTTAAGAAGAGCTATCTGAATCACACATTTTTTTCAAATTGTCCTTTCTTTCTAAACATTTAGAGTGGGTGGTTTTCATTTAGCTACAAGTGTAGCTGCAGCTTCCTGATATTTATGAGAAGTTTTGGTCCACTTTCAGGCCTTGTCGCAGCACTAAACTGGACTTCTTGGGGTGTGCAATGATCTACTTTTAACTGATGACTTTGTTGACATTACTGTTGCTTCGACACAATAGATCATGACATTTTAATATCGAGTTGAAAAAATCAAGAATCTTTATAAAAACATGCTAAAATTGCAATGAGAGACCTGGCTCAGAGTTTCAAAACATCTTCAGAAGAAAAAAATCAAATATTAATAACCTTTAGAGGAAAATCTGAAGAGAAACTTAGAATTAAATTCTTTTGTTGCAAATATTTTTAATCAGTCTCGATTGTACATGGAAATGTAACATGTTGTATTTATAAAAAATGCAGCTGAGGGTAGACTGTGAAATGAGCTGGTGATCTATTTTAAAATCTAGTATACATGTGTATGCTGTATTATTTGTATGTGTCTGAGGAGGGATGTGTCCATGTGAAGGTAAGATGGGATTTCAGTGTCTGACTAGAGGGGAAATCTGGCTCGGTAGCTTCGGAAAATGAAAAAGTTTTTGAAGTACGTTCACGCTGCAGCCTGAAGTGACCCAAATGTGATTTGTTTTTGCCCAAATACAACATGTATCTAAGTTTTTAATGACAGTCTAAACAACAGAGATCTGATTTTTCTTCAAATGCGAGTCTGGCAAATTTGTTATGTGGTCATAAATCCGATATGTATCTAATCTTTTCAAATGCAGCCTGTGTCTAAATAACCAGGCTTTATTCATCCGACCTTAACGCCATTAACACACAACAACGTTCCCTATTCTTCGCTTTACTACACAGAAGCGGGAAGAAAAACAAACCATGGAGGACGAAAATGCAGAGAGCAGTCTTTATTTTTGACCTTCTTGCATTGTTAGTGCACTGGCTTAGGTTGGGAAATAAATGAAAGATTGCTAGATGCGCTACAGCACAACCATCCGTGTTTCTATAAACACAGAGCATGCTTGCTTGTGACATCATTGCATCTGCTACTGTGCATGCGGGACACTTAAATTCTATGAATCCAGTTCACACAGGAGATTATATAAAAGTCTACAAGGCATATATTTGTAAATGTGAATGACCACGAAAATAAAATTGGATTTTAAAAAAAACATGGAATTGAGCACTAAGGTCTGTAGTATTTTTTGTACCATTTCCCTGATGGAAATGGGGCAGCAGTGCAAACCCTTCCTTTCAAACTGGCTTTTAATGTCATAGGGCATGACCATAAGGCCTCCCTTTGTTTCTTCCTTGTCTTTGCTTGCTAGTTTTCTGGCTTATATTTACAGACATTGCATTCACTGCTTACTGCTTTATAATCTATTTTATCTTTCTTTCAAATTTATACAACTGTACTGCAAGTTCTTTTTTTTATGGTTTTTAAAATACTTGAATAAATATTGATAGTATTTATCAAATTTTTTTTATTTAGCTTAATTTGAACTTTGATTAGCCTGCCTTCGAAACCTTACTTTTACTCTTATGAGATTACATTTTTAAAGGCAGGTTTAGGCAGTGAGCTATTTAACTTTCTGTGGTATTATGTTAAGATAGACCGATACATCAGCCAGTGGATATTCTTGATGGATATTGGCATTTTTTTGTTGTATCTGTACTGGCTCATATGTGCGTGCTTTCACTAATTTATTTTTGCCTTCAAGCAGCTTATCTTCAGATCACATGAGTCTCACGCATTGATGCCCCTTCCATTTGCTATCTATTGTAAATTCAATGTTTGATTTTTTTTAATTCATGCTTTTTTTTTGCTTAAATTGAGACTTGTAAAACATTTGTTATCAATGTGTCTTTTGATCATGTAAATGAGGAAAGAAAAAGCAATATTGGCTTCAAAAATTAGCCTAAAAAATCAGCAGCACATATCGGGTATCCGTTTGACTGATCTCAAAATAATCGATACCGGCTTCGGCCCTAAAATAGCTTTGTCGATCAATCTGTAGTTTTATTTTTGCGCCATAGAATTTAAATTTGCATCTGAAATATCATTGTGCTGGGCTGTGGTACAGGTCAACTGCCAGCTTGTGGGGAAAAAACTACTTTGGGTCAGTTTTATGCTATTATTACACTTTGACATCTGTTAACCACTTTAGCTCTTTGCTGCTGCCCTTGGTCTTGAGAGTAATTCTAAATAGTCTTATTAATTGCACAGAGGTAATGGAAATGTTTTAGATCGGAATTAATACAAGATGTGCAACAAGTGATTTTCCTTTCAAAGTGTGATTATTTACTCAACTATGACTTGCATGGTCCTCACATGTCTTTCAGTTTGACACCTCACACAAGATAGATACAGGGGGTAAGTATTGCTTTGGGTGCTGATAAATAAACTCTGATTAAAAGTGACACGCGGCGAGTTTACTCTACCACGGTGCTCTCACATTACCATTACCATGCCAGGTACTGTAGGTTTTCAGTTGTGAAAACCCTCACAAACAGTCCTAAGAAGAACAAGAGCAGTCATTCTGTGACAGTATCCAAGCCTATTCACAATGTGACATTTTTATAGTACTGTTATCACATCTGTGTATATTCCAATTCTTTGTATAACAAGAGGGTATGTTTTTTTTGCCATATTCTTAGTTTTTACATAGATTGTTGAATTTATTATTGTTCTCTTTGTCATGATAAGTTCTATTTTTCTAACCCATATACAGAACACCACAGGAGAAGAGGAATCAGTAATAAAATATTTATTATAAAAAGGAGATAAATGGTTAAGGAAGGGGATCCTGGGAAGGATTCATGAGGAATACAGCTCACTGGAGAGAAGTAAGAGGAGATGGTGAATAACACTAGACTGAATCCAGCATCAGTTTATAGATGTTGATGGTCTTACTTGTGATGAAGAAGATTTCTTGTGAAGAGGAGAGGACTGATTGAGGATTTTAAGATTATTACTTGTGTGGTTTAGAGATTTGGGCGGTGAAGGGTGGACAGGTTCATCAGGCAAGAGGACTGCTCTATCAGAAACAGTTCGGCTACCAGCTGAGGAGATCCAGAAAACTTGTTTTATCAGACAAAGGAGAAGAATCTACAACTCGGGCATCTAGTGGGTAATTTCCATGGCATCATGAAGAGAAACCTGGAGACATGAACGTTTCTAGAGATTACTAAGTTCAAAACTGTTAACACAGAGCATCAAACACTCAGGAGGGCTCAGAGTACCGTAACATGCAAAACACTCAGGCGTCGAAGCGCAAGCCGACCGCTCCTTTTAAGCCTCAGGTGATGAGATAACCAGCCGCAGGTGCGCTTGTGTCAAGGTGTAGCTACACCAGAAAGAATCTTGAGTCTCCATCTAGTGGACGAAGGAGGAACCAAGAACCACACAAAAACCACAATCTTAACACTCTTTTGTAAATTTTACTGGCTTTTTGTGTAGACCAATGTCAGGTGCATGCAAAACTGTTACCATAAGATGAGTTTTTGGCTAATGTACCTTCCCGATATATGTAAAACTCAATTTTATGCCATCTGAAAATTTTGAATCATGTTTGGAAAGTCACAGCATCTGTTTTCTAAAAATTATATTTAAAGCAACTTTTGATAAGTTTTGAATCAAGTATTGGCTTAATTTGAGATGTTTGAAAAGAATTTCCAGGTCAATGTACATAGTGTAGTGTATTGAAGAGTCGTGTGGAACTCGCCTGTGTAACATGAGTGGGTCTGATCAATTGCTGAATGGGTCATGTGACTTACTGTGCTGCTGTAAGGCATTCTGAGCACTCCTGAAACATAATAGTTAACTAAGCTAAAAGTTGCTGTTAGGGAACAAAACAGCTATGATGCTTACCTGATCAGACATATTTTTGGTTTTCAGATGTGGGATTTAATATAGGGCAGTAAATGTGGCCTTGTCTTTACAAGTAACTCCAAGATTTCTTAATCTGTTGGTCAGATTCCAAAACATTAAAGGTGATTGTTTTAACTTTGAGTTGGCAGTGGCCTTCAGGGGTGCTAAACATAGAAATTTTTGGTCTAGCATCCATAGTGAATATAAGTCAACATTGTTGTTTTAATCACTTTTTTAAAAAGGTAGAAACAATGTTTGGATGTTAGAAGATAAAGTTAGGAATAAAAAAAACAAATAGAACAACTCTCAGTTGTGTTCAGACTTCTAGCTCTGGATGGGTTTATTAATTTTCCAGACCAAATCGTGGAAATATGTAACAAAACATGAAAGTGAAAAAAATTGAGAATAGGCCGTAGATGGTGACAAATTTGAGATCCCAATTTGACTTGCTGTTAGAATGAACAAATAAAACATTTCGGGCTTTACCTAGACATAGCACTTGATTTTGATCACATAGTGTCTCTCCTACTGAACATTGTAATAAATGACTAGATTATTTTGGTAAAAAACTTATTTACTTATTTGCTACTTTTTTTTAAACTTAAAACTTAAAAAACATATTTTACCTTTGATTGTCTTGCTTTTTGCCCATCTGTGAGATTGCAAGACTAGTCCTGACTGAATGTTTTGAATGAAAGCCACCCTTTCAGTCAAAGGTTCAGAACTTGCTTCTTTTACTTAATACTTTGTTTGTTCATTATGTAGTGGTTTTATACCCAAAATTTTAATGTATTTTTAATATTAAGTAATCAAAAAAGTATTCAAATTTAAAGTTTGAAAATAGTTTCTTGATATTATTGAAAATTTTCTAGCACAGAGTGAAGAAATATAACACCTTCATGTGATCAGTTCTTAAGATAAAGTTGCCTTCAGGAGTTGTTGTATGACAGATTAAATGGTATATGATCAAAATGTAAATACTACTAATAATCAAATAATTTAAGGACATTTATCACTTAGTCAAGTGATGATTTAGGCTAAAGGCCAAACAGCGCTGTTTTGAAATCCTGACATACAGTGATGACATGTACTAGATGATGTGGATTTAATTAAAACATACTTTTGTCATTAGACTTAAGACTTTACTCAGAATTAGGCTGAAAGGCTCGAGACTTGACTTAGATTTGCTTATTAAAAACTTGAGACTCGGCTTGGAAAAAATACTCCTGTAAAACTCTCAAATAGAGCAGTAAAGAGCACAGCAATAACTGACCGAAGAGAGATTACCTTACATTAGAACATACTGTACATATACTGTTAAAAAAAGCAGTAAAATAACAGAAAAAGTTCTGCTATTTTTCTCCTTTTTAGACTTTTTCTGTTTAAATGGATTTTTAAGTAAAAAAAAACAAAAAACATATCCATTTGTTTTACAGATTGTTTTTCTCTAAATTTTTGTCTGATATAAATTACTGTAAAATATTGTTAGTTGAGTTGCCAGAACTCTCTTACTTTAATGGCTCTGATAAATACGGATGACAGAACCGTAAGAACAATTGAATAAAGAACAGTAAAAACAATGAATGCAGTACAGTCTAATAAATACAGTGCTTTAAACTGTGAATTTACAGACATTTCTTACAGTGTGGGGAATCAGTGCATGATTCAAAGGCCACCTAAGACTGAAGATGTTGTAGTAAAGTCTTGAGCTCAATTTACACTCATAAAGTAAAGATTTATATGATGATTTTTCTTACGAAGAAGTGAAGCTCGGAGGAATAGTATTTGAGTTGAGTTATTTGGAGACCTAGCAAACTAGCAACCCATGTAGGAAACATTATAAGATTTAATTTAAGATATTTTATAGTGTGTGGTTTTTAAAATGTTATTCTGATATATACTATCTAAGTTCGCAGTTTTAAAATTTCAGTGTTGGAAAGAATTGCATTGTAGAAAGTTTAGTGTGAAGTCATTTCAGGCTTGTCAGTAAAAGAATGCATTAGGATTTCACTTTAATAAGGTTCTTCTTAGTTTTGCACCATCACAATCAGAAGGATCTATTTTGTACTGTTGTAGATGATAAGGCTTTAAGTAATCTTATCCTACTGTTGGGGAGAGGTCTAATACAATCAAAATTGGTTTACATATTTCTAAAGGAATGAAAAGAAAGATGTCCCGCAAAAGAAATTGTTAAATATCTGTTTTTGTCATTCAGAGGGGGGCAGTTAGGACAATATTACGACAAGGTTGTCAAGTGAGCCTCTATAGGCTATCGATCTCAAATCATAAACCCTCTAAAGTTGTAATTAAAATTTTATGATATTTTCAACAAAAGATCTGTGTATCTTTTGCATTGGTTGAAAAAGTTAGATTACTTCTTACTTCAGATGGCTATTTGTCCTAAGCTGTTTAAATGCTCTATTTATTAAGGTCGCGTAGACAGCTGCTACTTATATGCCACCAGGAGGTGTAACTTCTATGAATAAAATAAGTTATATTTACAGAAAATTCAGTCAAGAGTTTTTAGGCTAAAAAATCTTAACTCATTATCAACAACGCCCTGTTATTCCAGCTTTTGTCTTCCCCATTTCTATTTCTTTGAGGTCCAATCAGGGATTTTAAACCCTACTGCCTACATCCAGCCAGCACCCTCTACAAAGTTCACACTGCTCACAAGTGCAATAGCAGTTTTAAATTGGACATATAAAGTTCAGAAGATCTTAATTAAACAGCTCCAACCCTGTCAGAATAAATTGCCTTTGAGATGGATTTTTTTTTCTCTCACTGTCTTCGCCTGCTGCTCAAAGCCAAAGTGGGACAGATGTAAAGCCTATCGCTGGCTTTGGGGGCTGTGGGTGTCTTTACACAGTACTTGATCACTGAGGAGTCATTACAGAAGCTGTAGGGAGAACAAGGTCAGAGCTTTCTTCTTGGCTCTTTTTCTTTAAATTAATCATACCCAGCAGTTTGTTTTGTTCATTGATGTCAATTATCTTCACTATTGTAAACATGATTTTGTATTATTTGAGACTTAGGTTTGCATTGGATTGTAAATCTCCTTTTTGTGCATTATGTGCTTTGAATATTTTCCCTCTGGTCTATAAATCATTCATTTTATAAGGGATAACTGAGGAGAAACAGCTAGCTTTAGTAGACCTTAGACTTGTAATCATAATCAACTTTAATTTAAAAAAAATCTTAAAAAACAAAATGCTGTACGGGCAAAGAACTGTGTCATGGTTTGGAGTTTGGTTGTACTTTGGATCATTGATGTCCTGTGTTTTCCTTAGTTTCCATTGTTATTAATTCAGTCTTTTCATAGTTATTGTAGTTTATTTAATCTTTGTCTCTTGTAATTCTTTGTTAATCTTAGAATAATTTTCCTTGTTTCCCTTTTACTCTCCCCTGCTGCCTTTCTCTCTCTGTCCTCAGTCTCTTTTCTGCTCTCTCCTCTCACACATGCAGACAGCCAATCAACTGGTCTATTGTTTCATCATTCATACTCCTTTCTTCCTCTTGTTGTTTACCTGGTGTTTTCCCTGCTCCTTGGATTCCTGTTTTTGTTCATCCCTGGCTCCCTGTGTTTTTTTTTCTCAGTTAATTTTTTTTATTTAATGAAACACTCAAAGACTAATCGCTGCTTCTGCCCGCATTCCGATCCAACCCCAAAGCTTCAACTTGACAAGGTGATACAAAGATACAAATAATAAAAAAAACAACAAAATTTAAGATTCACTAAATAAGCAAAAAAACTATCAATAAGCAGCAAAGAGGACTCGATTTTCTCTGGAATTTGAAGACAGTTAAAAATAAGATTTTTTAAAAGGCACTTAAAATCATTAAATGTTCCAGCAGATCTTACAGAAAGATAGAGACTGTGAGGTCTGGGTGATACGTTCATGCTGTATGCTTGGAATATTGTATGCCAAACTACTATGGAAGAAATAGTTGAAAAATGCCTTTTAAAGTATAAGATAAATATTTGTATGCATATATATACACATATATATATACATACACAAATGCATGTTCAATCCAAGTTTACCAATTTTCCACAGGTCTTGTTCTGTAAACTGAATATTGAATTACCAGTGATGCTCCAGCAGGAGTTGATCATACAGAGAGAATATGGAGCAAGGGTCCATTGAGCATATTGACTAAGAGGATCACGCACAATTCACATACACTGCTGTACGTTCAGGTATGCACACACATTATTGAATGGGTCCAGGCAATTCTCTTCATTCTGTTGTTATTGTAATAGCCTCATTATTCAACATGCTCAATCTTATACTTTCAACGAAGTCCATAGGAGAAAAATCAGAGGCTATTAAACACAAATACAGAAGCACATGACATAAAAATTCTTCTACATATGCTTTATTACCTACAGATTGTTCTATCATAATTATCCCCTGCTGCTTGCTAACATTACAGCAATATTTTATGATCTTTATGATTCAGGTGTGTATTAATGTTTTTTTATTCCATTCTCTAGTGAGCGGAGCAGTCCCACAAAACTTGTCCTAAATGAAAGATTACTACAGCCTTTATTGCTTAGATAATTTTTACAGAGGTTTCAGCTTTTTAAATTAACCAAATTATTAAAATAAGATTCATAATAATAAAAACACTCAATTATTAAAACACCTGGGCTTTAAAAAAAGGCATTTATACTGTTAACTTTAAGAGAAAACCTTTATTTTATTTACTCAGTTGTTGAATTTTAGTCATTGAAGTCTGTTGAAGTTTGTGAAGTCTAACATTACCAATTGTGTTATAGACCTAGGTTGTAATTTTAAACTAAATTAAACTAAAATCTGTATATGTGGAGGGAAAGGATGCAAGAATTTTCATTTACTTATTTTGCTCTTATACCCATTAATAGCATTTTGCTCAAACTCCTGTCTAGGAAAACTAAATGATTGCCACCTGTGTGTAGTTTCTTATCAGTCAATAAATGCACTTATTTTGTGGGGCCTCAGAGGTTTGTCACAGAGGTCTGTTAAAATAAATATATTATTAAATATTTAGAATATATTGATAGTCATGGCTTTCACACTAAATGAATCCTCATCTAGCTGTTGTGAGAGACAGAGAAAGACTGAGTTGTCTGTTTGAAGAGATACCTCTGGGACCTATCGGCAGTCAAGTAGAATAACGAAACATGCACACAATTTCCTAATTTAATCATCAAGTAAATTAATAGGTAATTAATCTGGGATTTTTAAAGCTAAATGTGCAGCTTATTGTAGATATGAGCAATTTAATCTTTTTTATTGAGTTAAGCTAAACAATTTTTGAATGTGGTGGGCAAACATCAGGGGAACTATTTTAAGTTGTTGATAACATAGGAACCCCAAAGTTCCGAGGTGGTACAGAACTAACTTGTTTCCATTTAAACAAACGTTGGTCTGAAATACTGTTTTGTAACTCATTATCACTTTCACAAGATATTACAATGACACTTGTATGAACATCCTAATTATATAGAAATAAAGATCAATGGAATAAACCTTTCTAAGGGTAACAGCAGATAATCAAGATTGTTAAAGAATGTGGGCCAGGAAGCTTTCTTTGCCTGGTCAAATAAGATAGTAGAACTCAATTTTTCAGGGATAAGAAAGCCCATGCTTTAATTAATCTATTTGTCAGTTGAATGATCTCTCTTTGTGAAAGTTATAAGCCTCTTGTCTCTGTGACTTTGATATTCACACATCTTGTTAATTGCCATGGCAACAGCAGCTGCTCCAACAGTGAGTGTTGATCCTAAATAAGGATCTATAATCAAACAGATGTGCCACTAAATGTCAAGTAGATTTCAGAGTTTATGATGATATGTATAAAGAAATAATTTGATTGGATGGGTGTCACCATCCAAATGATTATTTAACTAAACCTGTTTTCTGCATAAATCCCATCCAACAGCATCTGCATATCAGGGAGGTACAATCCACAGCTAATCTATATAGCTCTTTCATTAGGCTCTAACCACACTTTTGTTTTGTGTTTCAGCTAATAAGTGGTGTGCTTGAAGTAAGCACATGACTACTTATGCAGATAGAATACTTAATACTGTTCAAAAATAAAACTGTGTTGCTTCATTTTGAACAAGAAAAGTTCCAGTAGCTTACTCTAAAGGACATGTACAAAATAGCGATGGATTTTTTTTTTGGGACATGAAAATCATTGGACATCTTGAAGCTTTCAGGTCTACAGTGGAAAAAAAAAATCAAACATAGTAGGGAAACATATATTTAGAGACTGCAGTATTGCTTTAAGTTACTTATGTGATAATTTTGCATGATTTTTGAGAAAAATTATTGTGATGCACCATGTTGACTTAAAATTAAGTGTAGCATAACAAAGTAGAAACCTGAATCTGTCCAGCCATTTGGTTTAAAAAAATGAATAATGAACAATTAAAAAAATATGTATTTATTTTTTAAGAAATATTTAAAAAAAACGGAAAGCAGTTATTTTTTAAATGTATAATTTCCCTTCTTATCTAATACGGAGAAAACATTTTTTTTTTAAACTTTCCTTTAAAGTCTCGCTCTCAGATGTTTAGCTGGTGACGTTGACTCAAACAAGCAGCTTCTACCCGTGATCTCCCAGATTCTAAAATTTTACGTTTTGTCACAAACCACCAGGTTCACTCAACCAGCAACAAAAGAAAACCAGAATAATCACTTGTGTTTTAAAAATATGTCAAATCTTTACATTGGTTATTTGTTTTTCTTTCAAATCTTAAATCCACCACAATATACCTGCATTTGCCAAATACCTCTGTCTGCAGATGTTCATTTTTTACTATTTTTACTCTTTCTGACCGTTATAACTAGTTAAGAGGACAAAGGTGAAACTCAATTGCAATAAAATGCCCTAATCTCTTTTCAGTCAGTGATAAGTGGGACTCTTTCTGTTTGTTTCTGTTACTTTATTTTAAAGCTACTTGTGTTTCGATCAATACACATACAAAAAAATTATATCCTTCACACATTAAAGCTTGCTGCATACTCCACAAATTTCAAGAATTTTTTCCTTGTTCTTTAAGTGGCAAGAACAAAAAAAAAGATTATTTGTTTACGAGTGTTTCACTGGATCTTACGGAAAAGAAAACCAAATAGCAGCAAAATACCAGTGAAAGCTTTTTTTTCAGATTGGAAAAGAAGAGGTAGAGGAGAACAAAATGTTTTACAATACTTAGAAAATATACCATACAAATGTTTATATTTTTTTATGCGTCTGACAGCTGATTTTTCTATTGTACTTTACATGACAGAATACTATACAGGCTTCTTCACCTGAAATAAAGGGAGGAATTTCTAACCTGAAAACAAAAAAGGAAAATAATATCTGCTTTTCCCACTCAACAACATCAATCCAAATCCTGATACAGTCCTGCTCACCATTATTGGCACCCATGAAGTTTAAGTACATATAGTGGAATATTTTCTGAAGGAAATTCAT
>JAUZNJ010021683.1:0-17084 GCA_034780135.1 Jordanella pulchra | reverse complement strand
TAAATAACAGAGAAATGTTCGAAGGGCAAAATTAAGAAGAAGAATATATATATATATATATATATATATATATATATATATATATATGCGAGTCAAACCCACAAAACAGGGCTATCTAAGGTTTACACTGAGAACAGGACAACTCCAGCATGTTAGTGTGAAAGTGCCCATCTGGTAACCATCATTGTGAAGTCAAAATTATGCGACGTTTCAGGCGAAAATGATTTCAGACGAAGATGCAAATGCAGGTTGTAGAATACAGAGTTGTATTATTCAAATAACTCTGAATATTTTGCATACTTTTTCCCATTTCAGAGGGAGATGAAACCCTTCGAGGACATCCCGGCAGAGTTGGCATACAAGGCTCAGTCAGGCATCGCAGATATTAAAGGCACTCATTTGTTTTACAGTTGCTGTCTCTATTGTATGCGGAATGATAAAAACTCATGTTTAGTTTTTCCTTTTGATGGGTCACTAGTTACATAAAAAAGTTCTACAACAAATAAAAGCCCAGTAAAAGGAAATCAAAAAAATCCTTTTCTAAACCCCAAAATTGGGGCTGTATGGGGGTACAGTGGGTAGCATTGTTTCCTTGCAGCTAAAAGGTTACGGGTTTGATTCCCAGTCCAGGGTCTTTCTGCATGGACTTTACATGTTCTCCTCATACATATGTGGGTACTCTCTGGGTACTCTGGCTTCCTACCACAGTCGAAAAACATGACTGTTAGTTTATTTGACATCTCTTAATTGTCATTGGTGTGTGTGTGCATTGCTGTAACTCTTTGTGTGTTTCTGTATTGCCCTGTGATAGACTGTTGACCTGTGCAGGGTGCTCCCCGCCTTTTGCTCAGAGATAGGCACCCGCCCCACAATGACCCTGACGGAATAAGCAGAAGAAGATGGATAGATGGATAAATCTCAATGTAACCACGGTTATAAATACATTTTAAGGCAGTCGGAAAGTAGGAACACATTCCCACACACCTCTAGTTACCAGTACACTGTTCTAACTTTTGCTGTTTGACCATAAATAGATGGAAGTCGAAGCTGCAGGGATTTGTTCTGAGTCCACAAGGTAAATAAATAATGACTCTCTTACATTTTCTCTCCTCTGTACCCAACCTTTCAGTTTAGCTTTACCATCTCCTCCTGGAACCACCGAGCACATGCTGAGGCAGCATCACCCCTACAAATAGCAATGTATTGAAAGATATTTTAATGGAATTGAATATTTGCAGAAGAAAGGACCTTTCCCCAACGCTGACTGCTTTTAAAACGTTAAAATAAAGTCATGCTACCTTTTGGATACAGTTTAATAAAAACCTGCTACTGATTGACGAATCATGCATAAAAAGAATGGTGAATTCTAAGGCTATATTTTGGTATAGTTATTTTTTTTCAGAAGAATACCAAACACTATGAAGCATGGTAGCGAGGCATCATAATATGGGGGCGTTGCCATAGTATAAAGTCTGGCCTATTTATCACAGAGAAGGAATCACTGATTGGTCTGACTGCAGTATATCAAAATTATTTAGCAAAAAATGAAATCTAAAATCTTTGATTCAACAAGACCCCAAACTCATTTTAAATATCTAAGTCAATTTATACTTTGGTTAGGTAGGAAACTTGTGGATTACGTTAGAAATGCTGTTTCTGAAGCAGAAAAGAGGAATTGTGTAGTGAAGCGTGTGGACTAGAGGACCAGTCCACAGGGGCCAAGTGTTAATAAGAACCAAGTAATAGAAGAGCAAAGCCCCACAAACAGTGGTTAAGTCCAAGTTGAATCTGTAAGCATTTCCTCAGGTTTTGCAGTAAATGTTTAAAATTGAATAAACAACAATATAAACACTGCTATTTTTCCAAAGCAAAATATTCCCTTAACCGCACTGTCTTTAGATTCAGATAAAAATGTAAGTATTATTGCAAGTTTTAGTCACATGTGTTCCCAAAGCATTAACATTACAGAACTTTAGTGACTTTTTATAATACTGCTTTTAATTTGACCTCAACTGTGTGTGACAGCTGACGAATACATTATTAACTTTTTAACTCTCTTCTAAAGCTTTTAATGATGTTTAACTTCTTCAGTTCATCAACAACCAGTAGAAGACAAGCGTGTGGTTAGATCTGATTGATGTGCGTTTCATGTTCACCCAAAACCACCCTAAGTCACTTAAACACTTCATGATGGATGGTATACAGAGTGTCTCCATCAGCCTCTTTCCCTTTTCTTTGCTCTTGCATCAATCTTGTCTTGTCTACACTTCCATCATGTATCCTTTTTATACCCATCCTACTGACGTCTGTCTCCACGTATTCATCCCTCTGTGTCGCTGTTCTGCCTGCCTGCCTCCTTGTTTTCTTCATTCGACAGTTACAAATCATAGCTGGGTTTTTGGCTGATGAGAGCTGTAAAACATTCTGGATACGACAGCTTCTACGTGGCATTCCAATTTGCATTTTAGTTGCGTAATTTTAGCTGAGAGTGTAGTTAACACAATGGCATACAAAGCCACACAATAGTCTTGGTATCATAAAGATGAATAATTACTTTATTAATTACACCCCAGGCTAAAGTAATTCAGAGCCTATTAATAAATATAAGTGAACGACAGGAACAGATAAAAAAGCAGAGGGGTCACATTTAAACTAAATACAGTATGAATTCTAATACATATTGACATTTACAGTAAGACTGACACTGATAAATAGATGCAGCCTCTCTGTGGAGGACTCAACATCAACAGTTAGCTTGGTCAGCAATCAAACCGCAGCAGAATAAGATTCTGTGGTCAGATGATGCACAACTTCTCAAGCTTTAAGGAGTAAGCAACAAATGAAGAAAAAGTGCCCATTGGGTCCTCCAACAGCCCAAGTATATAGCAGCAAGACTATAAAGATTGCTCAGGATAACCTAAGCTTTTCTGACTTTAGTTTTATAAAATGCTTTGTTTTACACCTCACTCAAAAGTAGCTAGGATATCTGCCACAAATACTTAAACTGAGAAGTGGTTCCACAAGAGAGGAAGCTAAAATTTCTGCCTCCCATTCTACTGTTAGAATTGCAAAGAATTTTGTCAGAAACAAGAGTTGTGATTTTGTGTATGATGGAGTTTGGGCATTAACCTTTATATTCAATTAATTTCAATTATTTTTTTTATATAACACAATGCACAACACATGTAATCTCAAGGCACTTTACAGAGACAGTGCAATTAAAATCATACAGTCACATTGGTTCAAAGTTTTCTATCTAAGGAAAACCAGCTGATTGCATCGACTTATTGACTCGACAGCAATCTCTCACACCAAGCCTGCATTGTCCATGACAGTAGAAAGGAAAAACTCCCTTTTAACAGGAAGAAACTGTATATTGACTTTTATATAGTATGTTTAAAAGAGAGTTTTAAAGTTCTGTCCCTGGGAGCTAATAAAGACAAGCTATAATGGCGAATTTCTTTTCTTATCAATTCCCAGCAGAATTCTACCCGCATTTAGAATTATTTATTTATTTTTTATTTGTAGTATTAAGAAGTTTTTAAACTGAATTCTTTGAACTTCCTCAGGGATAAATACTCTTTGTAGAAAAAGAGGGGTTTGACATTTAACAAAAACTAATTTCAAATATTAGATGTTGATGTAAGCAGGTAAGCAATTAATGAAAAGAAATGTGAGGAGCCAATTAGATGTTTTAAATGTTAACTAACCATTAATATTGTACCTTATCTGTGTTTGGTTGTTTTTATTTGGTTTGCATTGTGAAAAAAGGAAACCGTTTTCCTTCTAAACCTTTTAAAGCTGCTGGTCAGATGGGGCATGTCTGTGGAAAGTTTGTATGTTCTTCTTGTAGTTGTATTTGTTTTCTGCGGGGGCTTCTTCTTCCCACCCACAGTCCAAAGGCCTACATATTAAATTAATCTTGCAAGCCCCACTGAGAAGCGAGTAGGTGTGAGTAGAGCATGCTTAGCGTTTTGAGTTAGACTCCCGATAGAGTGCTCAGATGGCACAGCCCAAACACTGCCTAAATAGAGTTTTATTTCATCTCTCTTTCATTTAGCAGGATTTAATTAAAAGACAGTGAGGCTTATTAAGATTTGGAAAGTGATCAAATCAAACTATATGATTTGATCACTTGCCAAGTCTGGATTAGAAAAAAAATCCTAAAGAAAATAAAAAAAAAAAAACCCAACAAAATCTAAAAAAAAGAAATGTACAATTGACATCTTTTGGCTCTTATTTGGCACATCACAACTTGTTTTTTTAATTTACCTAATTTACATGTTGAGCAACATAAAATTTTTGCTTGTAAATATCCAGAAACTAGCATAAAAATCTGCATAGTAAAAGTTTGAATATTCTATTTTTTATTTTTAGCACCTTTACTGTTAGTTTTCAAACTTTGTTCCATTGCAAGCTAAAAAAATACAAAAACAGTTAAATCATTTCAAAAACAAAACGTTTTATTCAAGATAAATGATTCCACTTAGTTAAATTAAAATATCTAGTTAAATTTAAGAAAACTTTTGTAGTTTTTGAATAAAATGGTAGAATATCAACTCGGCTACCGTTGCAAAAAAAATGATACAGCTTGAACAAACCAATAGTTGCATGCCTTTAACTATTTACCATTTTTTAAAGTTACAATCACAAACCTTTACATATTTTATTGAGATTTCAACACAACTAGATCTAAAAACAAAAATGGCTTAAATCAATAGACTGAATTCCAATAAATTAAACAGCAGTTTGAGAGTTAAAGGAGATAAGCTGCCCAGTGATCTTATTTGGTGTAAAGCGGATGTTTTATAGAGAATATCTCGGATAGCCAGTCTATTTCTGTGCCCTCTCTTCTTCTAGTTTTCCTTAACCTGTCACATAAAGTCCCCATATGAGCTCTAAAGCCACAATTCACCGAGGGTTTCCCCCTTGGTGATAACTTCCAGACAGGTTGGACAAGATTTAAGAGAGGAGCAAACAAACAATATGACTCACCACCACAGGGACACGGCAGTCTGTCAGTAACCAAACCTTCAAATAAATCTCACTCCATTAATGACATTGTGTCTTTTTCCTTGCAACATTGAAACAAAAGTAGAGTTTAACTAGTCATTATACGACATTTCAGCAAAACTTGATGCCACTGATGCTGCAAAGCTTTTCGTCTGTGCACCTGTATGAGATGTCAACGTGCCAGAATCTCATAAACAGGCAGTAAATTCAGAGTCGGACAACAAGCTCCGTTTATTTTGCAGCAATTAAAATTCCTCAGAGAAATGAAAGCCTCACTGTGTATTGAACTTCAATAGTATAACAGATGGCCCAATTTATCTTTGTCAAAATTTCCCATCAAAGGGAGGGGGGTCCATCTGCAATGAACAGATAAACTGGTCACAGATGAATACAAATAGACAATATATATGATAAATTGGCGGCAATACAGTTGCATGGAGATTGAATTGGTATAGAGGCTGAATAGGGTTGGCAAGCCTTGTGCAAAAAGGGAGAGAAATCCATGATTCACTTTTTGTACCCCGGGGAATCAGACGGCTGTACAACGAAAGGGTGTGATTGAGAAAATGATTTGCTGTTTGCACACAGAAGAGTAGGAGAAATATAAAATAACTGGATGGCAGCAGCAAATGGTTGATGAATGACTCGACCAACAGATGAAGGTAAACAACAGATTGCATAGTTCTGAAAAAATATTTACACACCTCGATCTTTTAGTTCATATTTCATCACATTAAAACCACAAACATCATACTTTGGGTACTTTGAGTTATGACTGTATGTTTTGGGTCATTTTCCTGCTCGAAGGTGATCATCCACCAAGTTATCTGCAGTCTACAGAAGTTTTTTTTTTTCTTTCAGGATTTGCCCTGTATTTAGCTCCACTCATCTTCTCATCAACTCTCTAAAGCGTGCACACAGCATACTTCTGCCACCTCATGTTTTATTCAAAGGGTTTTTCTGTTATACATGATGTTTTACTTGTTTTGGTCTCATTTACCCTTCTTGTCCTTCAGCGTCCATGTATTTGTTGCATCCACTTCATGACACGTGGCCCTCTTCAAGTTAGCTTGTGATCTGAATTCATCCAAGAAGCAAAGACTAAAGCTCAGAGCATCGGTCCCACCCAGTCACTCTGATCCAGAGCAACTACACACCCAATCCAACAATGGAAATATTGGCAGGAAAAGCTTGTTGTGAATCTGAGTGTGTGAGTTTTAAGTAGCTATCTAAGACCTCTGTGTGTCTGTTGTTCTACTGCAAAGTTAAAGCAATGCATTGTGATTTATTCATATTCTTAGCCTGCCCGTGGGAATCTTGCAGCCTGGTCTGTGATTGTTTGGGGCTTATCCATCTTGGCTTAAATCTAAATCTTGTGCTTCAGATCTGCCTCTGTTTTGAGCTTTTTTGTTTTTTAGCAAGTTCATACTCTGCTTCTTTTAAAAACTACAAAAATTAACTGACCACTCTTAGTCCAACAGTAATCAACTAAAACATCAGAAGTGACTTAAAACTACATCTATTTAATTGAGCAGGTTTGATAATTTCCACTTGAAATTAATATTAGAAAAACATATTCTACAGACTAAAAGCAAAGAGGTGCTTTGAATAAGTGATTAAACTATAAGAGGGGTCCTGTTATGCAAGTGCAAAATTCATTTAAACCAAACTTTGCACATATTTGTAATTTTACTGTTTTATTCTGTTCTTACATAGCTTTCTTGCATTTACTTTCCTATTTTTCCATGAACAGCATCTGACAAAGTTAAAATTTGGGTTAATAAGTTGAAATACAGTATGAAATGTTTTTGGTTCATTTTATTGAACCTTATGACAAATAACCAAAGTTACCATTTACCATTTTAATAATAATAAAAAAAATCATAAAACAATAAATGTTTAAATCATGTAAAAGATTAATGATATAAATATATATACATATATATAAAGATATATAATATAAAGATAAATGACTCCTGTCACTCAGTGAAAAAGCATTACTGAATGAAGATGGTACACGTGCCTCTATTTATATCATGACAAGTAATCTTAAATTAGAGGATACTTTATCTTTGAAGACAAATATTGAATCAGGTGGTAGGATAAATCACTTTGCTGCTCTTTGTGTGTAACAGTAAAGTAACCTTTCTCTTATTAATTTAGAAACAACAACTGAGAGACTGCATCTTTTGAGAACCTGCAGCTTTCTCCTAGGTTCCCATATTCTTTTTATTCTGCACTTTTTGCATATTATTGTCTGTTGCTGGGAATCATACTGTATCTAGATAAAACAACACCCCCCGTTGGTAATAGTAGTTTGCAGAAAGTCTTAAAAAATGTTATATTTGCAGGCTTAAAACATGAACCTGGATGTTTAAAAAAAAAAAATAATAGACATAATTAGTATCACCTCTAAAAATTATTTAAGCTGATTAAACTGTTAAGCCACTTTCAATTAGCATTCCACAACGTACCGATTCTTATATGATGTGATACAAATGCTAATTTCTTTGGCCAATCCATTAAGAAAACACAAGGGATCATTACGTTCCTGTAGAGCAGATGTGTGTTGGTCTTAAGTCAGGGCATGGCTGAAAGAAAACAGCTACTTCCCTACATTCACCTACATCTATAATTAACACGTTATTAAAAGGGTATATCATCTGGAACTAAGACAAAACTAAATTTGGATCAAATCTCTCCACCACCCAATGAATATGTTAAAGGAGGTTACAAAGAATGCATGAAAAGATAAAGAAATTCAGACAATTCAATACTTAGACAGTTAAATCAAGAAATCAGAATCACTATAGCCTAATTTTTTACAATAAATTAAGGTCAAGCGCATCGTGATGTTAATTCAGTATGTTTTCCAATCTCTATAAACAATTTCTGTATATCTACAGTTTGGGAAGTAACAACATACCCTGAGAATAACCTTTAAGGGTGACTTATGACCGCAGGGATGTAATTTGAAAGAAGATTCCTTGGAAAACTTTGCAGATAATATTCTGTTCAGAATAACCTTCATCATTTGAACACCCCACAAAGCACTAATTGACAGGTTTGACTGCATCCTGATATGTACTGAATAAATAAAGCTGAGCAGCATCCAAAAGCACTGATGGTCATCCTCATGCCAGGATCCTGTTGGCACAATCCTTCCCAATTAGAAGATTTATATGCAGAGCCTTAATTTCACCAGGCTTTCTAAAATGCTCATTTATGACAGTAAACTAGCAGATGGAGGCCCAAACAGCAAAGCCGGAACAAAATCAGAGATGGACAGTTCCCTCCTGGCTGTCCTGGTAAGGATTCTTGTTCTGAAGACTTTTTTTTCACCAATTTGTTAGGATTACATGTCATGCTATTGTTATACACTACTATCCATGTACATTTTCTCTACCTCGATCTGCAGCATGATGATTTCCTCTTCCATCTTCCTCTTAAGGAACCTGTCCCCCTTCTTCAACTCTATTTGCCTCTTCTCCTCATTAATCTTTATCTGCAATTCTCTCATGTCCTTCTCCATGGTCTCCGTTGCCATGTTTCTGTTAGTGATGGCTGCCTCCAGGTTCTTTGTCTGCTCATAATAGTTTAACAAAACTTTTTCCTGTTCCAGGAGCTGTATTCCTCTGCATGAAAACCGAAAAAAAGATCATAGAGAATAATACTTACTGGAGGATAAATCTGCTACCTGCCACACAGATATGGAAAAAAAAAAGAACTTACAGAATATTGCGTCTCTGTGAGGTTTTTTCAATACGTTCCTTTAGTCCCAGAAGGGTATTCTCTTGGAACTTGATCATTTGTGAGAGATTTGTTAGCTGCAGTTTGTTGTCGTCATACTGTTGACTGATTTGGTGCCGTTTCCAGGTAAACTGGAACATGTTAAAAATCTAAATCACATTTTTAACTCTTAAATGTACACCTGCAGAGAGTGTGTAGATATATGCAGTTTGGGTAGAAACTAACTTATTTTCTCAAGCTTGCACTTTATAAACAGCGTAAGGAAAGAAATTGTTAAAAGTGTTAAGCAGACAGCAGAGAAGTCCATAAACTGCCTGTGTGTGAGAAACAGCTGGAAAGCCTCATTAAGAGGTACAAATTAATGCTGGATGTGGACTTGCTTACAGACACCTATGAAACAGAAGCTTACTATTATTGTTGGATATTGACCGTTTCAATGTTTAACATGTCGCTTCTGGTTCACCCCAAATTTTGAGTGTATGTGAGCAGACCTTAGAGATCTCATTTCGCAGTCTCTCCCTCATTTTGGAACCATTGGAGACATTCAAACGAGCCTTTGTTAATAATCTGAAACAGACATACCGAGACATGTTAAACAGCACAACTTTTCCCCCATTTTGTTAAGCAACAGTTGAACTTTACTGTGTTACATAAGGATTCTTTGTGAAAGACAAACAAAGCAGTGCAAAAAAGTTCAGTGGAATAAAAACCCAGGTCATTTATTTACATTTTAAACACTAAAAATGTGACTTTCAATAGTGATCAGTTTCCTTTTAATTTAGTTTAAATAAAATCCCGTTGATATAACAGGTTCCCTAATTTTGCATAAGAGTATAGAGCTGTTCAGTGAAGGCCTTAAAGGTTTGTTGGAAAAGTGAGTGAACAAACTACATCATGAAGACTATGAGGAACAAAAGACAGATAAGGGAAAATGATATAGAGAGGTTTAAGGCAGAGTTATGTTATACCGTTAAATCCATCATGTGAAAGTGGATTTTTTTGCTGAACTGAAAACTGGTGAGAATAAAGCTGCTATTGTATAAAAGCCATGAAAAAAATATGCTGAGTTTTAATCTAAACACGCAACTCATATAGTTAAAACATTTTTAGAGAGACTGATAAGAGTTGATGAGATGAATGAAGCTCATTGGAAGAAAAGAGTCTGAACAAATGTCTTGAGTCTGGGCCAGAGTTTCACCTTCCAGAAGAAACATCATCAGCTTACAACCACAGCTTTAAGCCTGGTTTATGCTTGATGTGTCTCCAAGCTCTACAAAGACAAATTATTTCATTTTAGCACCCAAACCCATCTGTGTGCCCTGATCTTCAACGCCACACACCTTGGAAAAGTTATAACTATGTTACAGTTAGGAGTTTGTAGGAGGACTGAGCTTTTGCCATTTTGCCAATAAGATTCAGTGAGAACCTTGATTTGCAAAACTGTTGAAAAATGTGCACAAATAATTGAAGCAAAAAATAATTGCTACTGACTAATTACGAACACTAAATGCAAATCCACTAGATTTGTATTTGCGAAAAACAAGGATAAAGAAAAACAACCCCTTTCCTTTCACTCTGCAGATATCCACTTAATTAGGTTTTTTACATCAAATCCCTATAAAATATATTGAGATTGTGGTTGTTATATAACTAAATATTAACAGATGACACTTGATGCACATTACTTTAGTTAAAATTCAACATGTGGGGGAAATTCTTGATCTATTATGTAGGTTTATTCAGTGGCAAGGTAACAGTAAACCCCAGCTGAAGCAAATCAACACACCTGTCCTTGCTGTCAGCAATGGTGCGCTGAACTTCCATCTCATTTCCAAGGATATTTTGTTGCTCTCTCAAATCCGCGATTGTCTGTGAGGCAATTTGTTTCAGCCTTGCATGCTTAATCTTCTCTTCCTTGAATTGATCATACAGTTCTGAATAGTGTGATAATCTGAGGAGCAAAAAGTAAAAAAAGCAACAAAACTCAGTTTTAAGCATTATGTTGTCCACATCAAGGAAAACTAGATGCTGCGTTATAAGACAGTGATATAACAGAAAAAAAATCTATAATGGGGATATAGCATTTTTACAGCTTTCTTTAATGCTACATTTAGGCTTGCAGTGCACAGCGACTGTTTATTCCTATCTTTATGGAATCAAAATGTATAAAAAAGTAAGTGGGAAATGTTAACTGTAAAAAAAAAGAATAGAAAACATCTAAGAACACCAAAGTCTGGTATCAGGGCGGTAAAAAAAACAAAACAAAAAAAAAAACTTAATGAAGCTCAAATGATAGTTCATAGGGCAATGATTAGAATAAAGGAATTTGTGGGAACTTTTGGCTAAGAGCAGCAGCTTTAATATCCAACAGATCAGGAACAAACAATCAATGGATGTAAAAAGCAGCCCGGGATAAAAAATGAAATTTTTTTTCTCAAAAAAGCAAAACAAACAAAACAAACAAAAAAACCTAAAAGCAACTTAAGTCATGATGAACATGGACCTCAATGCTAACTTTTCTCCCAACAACTTTGTCACCTGTATTAGCAGATCATACACTTTTTAGAATATGAAGCAGTGAACGGAAGCAGCTGAAAATCACACAGTTCTTCCCAATATCAGTCTATTTTTTATTGGATTTTCTGAGTGAGATTTTGACAGTAATGTTGCTGTCAGAGTGTCCCTCTCAGAGAACAGTGTGCCACACTGCTTAAACTCAATAAGTCTATTCATTGTCATTCTTCTCCAATAGGGATGCCTGACCCTTAAAAAGTCAATTAAAGCCGATGCTACAGATTTAATGGCTAAAAAATAAATTAAAATGGTATACAATATGTTAATCCCTTGTCTTGGAAAATAAGATTACCCTCCACCCCCCCAGAAAAAACACAGCTGCTATGGGAACATTTTCAAAGATGCAGGAGTGTCATTGGAAGCCAAGATTATGAAAGAGTAGCTTTTTGGGGGGCAATGGAGGGAAATTACCCTTTTTTTCCCACAATTCCAACTTGCTTTTTGTAGGGGATCTTTGCTAGAATGTGAGGGCTCAACCATCCATTAAACATATTCCTATTTAAAAACCCTGTCAAGAAAACAATCTGTTATCCAGTTTCGCTCCCATGCCGGACGACTCGTCATCATCCCTATGCTGGGTTCAGATGTTCTTTTGTGTCAGAAAATCATATTTTGAAATTGATTTATGTTTCATACTTTCCAAATTTCCATGCAGGTCATTCCTAAAACATGATTACATTGACTTTTGTTTATAGGATCTTGCTAAACATAGAAGAGGTGGGAGCATTAATAAACAAAAGCTACAGATTTTAAAAGTATCTCATTTTTGAGAACTCAAGCAGATGTTTGGCAATAAAACAAAACACCATCAAAGTAATTTCAATTTTAAATTAATCAACCTCATGATCAGGCAATCATTAAATCAATTTCTTATCAGCACATGGAGATTCATGTAGGCTGACACTTCAGTCCGCTTTAGTTTAAAATTCATGTACAACATGAGGTGTGAACAGTGATTGCTAAATGAGAGAACCACGAGGGGATAAACACATTTTTAATTATCCTCCTGCTGCGTTTTTGCTTTTGGGAGGATTTATTCCATGTTCAGTGCAACAGCATCAGTATGTTGTCTGCATGCCGTGACCTAAATGAATGTACTGGAGGAGCCTGTTGTGCTGTGAGGCTTTGTAGGCGTCGGCACACCGAACTATGACCAATTAGCAGGACATGCTTTTCTGTGCAACGTCATCCTTATCTTGACTCACACTGAATACAGAAATGAAAACACCACCTGTGTCGAAGCAACACGTTGAGCTTGTTGTGGTCGATGATGATCAGCTCTTTTTCTGTGAGCTCCTGCTGGATGCGCTTGCTCAGTTGCTGTGGGAAGATTTAAAAAGTTTTAATTCCACCATCTCCACTTCTGTGTGGGTTTACTAAGGAACAAAATGTTATTTTTCCTTCCTGAAGAAAATTCCAAAAGTACTTAAAAAAAATAGTATGAATTCTTGTATTCAAATAATCCTAACAGAAATAAACAACAACGTTGTCCAAAGCTATTTATATCATCCTGGGTGGGTTCGTACCTGTGCCTTGAGCCGTTCCTTGTGCTTTTTTCCCCTCTCCTCTGCTTTAATCAGTCTTAAACAACTGAGGTTATGCAGTTCTTCTCTAAGGTAATTTGACTCCTTCAGCAGCTCTTGAATCGTCCTGTAGTGCTGCTTCTTCTGAGTTTCCTCTTCAGCCATAGAAACCTAATTGAGAACACCTTTCTTCAGTCGAAAATCTCAAATATTTGGGTTAAATTACTTGATTAAAAACATCAAGATTAGGATTAAAAAAACAAAAAGCAAATAAAACCATTAATAGAAGGGAAAAAAAAAACATTCTCAAATGAATCGTTTAAGATGCTTAAGGCTTCAAATATGGAACCTGCAAAACAGGAAGGGAATGAAAGTGAAATGACAGACACATAGGGCTGAATACATTTAGAGATGGTGGGAATGACAAACGGGCAGGGGAGGAGAGAAACAAGATGCTTTACTATAATAGGATGGGAGGAAAAGAAAGGCTGAAAGGACAAAAACACTGGGAAAAAAGGAAGTAAAGAACGATGGATATAACAAAAATATGAAAAAAATCAACACCACGAGAAAGGAAAAAGGACACAAGGAAAGAATGAAAGGAGAAAACACTAGGAAGAATAGATTACAACTTAGGAAATAAAATACTGTCAAAAAGCCATAGTCATAGTCACTATAACTCATATATATTTATTACACATAGTATAAAAAACAAACAGCTACAATAGTCATTTTGATGATTAAGAATCCAAAAAAGGTTTAAAAAACATAACAACTGGTCTTCAGTTCTCACTCTAGATGCTTAGTGAGGGTTACATTGTTCGATGGGAGATGCAGGCTGGTGCATGGTTCTCCCTTGGAAGTTTCCTCCTCAGTCCTGGCCGGACTTATAAGCTCCTCTCTCACAGAAATTAGGAGGATGAACTGTTGTCTCGTTGGGACTCATTACATTCTTTGTCAACTGGCAAAGTTTCATGAATTTTCTCTAAGACATCTAAAAGTTGTGCCTCCAAGGTGTATCTTTAAATTCTTTGAGCACCACTCTCTCCCACTAGTCTTTACTCTGAACATGCATCATCAAGCAAGTATGAAATGGGGTAGAATGGAGCATCTAAGTCAGGATTTCTTAAATGTCTCAAGTCTGTAGTGTATATAAACACCTTAGATATGATAAGGCTATAAGGCGTTTATGTGCACTATAGATAATTGTGCTACATATGCACAATAGAATTAGATTTGGGCATGATATAGATTCTTTAATTTATCAAATTTATATGATGCTTAAAAATTCAGAGCAAGAAATATTTTGGTTGCCTGCAAATTGGTGCTGATTGGTATAAAACTGGGCAGCAGGCTCAAGGCTAGACTGTGTACTTTGGAGTGGTGTCCCTCATTAGGTGTAAAATGCTTCATTTTTTTCTCAAGGCAAACTCTCTCAAGGAATCCATCTTCACTGTCCAAAATATAAACATTTTGGCTCTTAAAAGAGTATTTCTTGTCCTTGAGGTGTAGGTTTATAGTTGAATCTTGTCCTGAGGAGGTGATGCTCCTTTGCCGAGCCAAATGTTTGTAGAGGTTACTTAGTTTCCACTGTATAGAGGTTGGGATATACACCTCGCAGCGCAGTTTGTGTTCAGGAGGTCTGTCCTTGGGATGATGCAACCTCTGTTTCAGGATTTGGCTGGCGATAAAGTCAGTGTTGTTAGGAAAAAACTATTCTGAATTGCTTATATGTCCTGCTAATATGAATATTACTGTATTCTTGTTCAGCAATGATTGTGGCTTATAGATAATGAAAATGCCAAGTAAGTGTCTGGGAAAAATAGTAAACTGCAAAAAAAAAAAAAGGGAATATTGCAAACTCATGGCATTACATTTATTATCTAATTAAATAAAAAAAAGGAAATAAATAAAGATCTTCTGTAATAATGTCAAAGTATCTCATCTGAAGAGAAAAAGCTGTGGTCGAAAGTCCACTTTACAAATGAAAGTAAAGTTTGAATTTAATTTGCAGATCAAGGTCCAAGAGTTCATAGGAATCTATACTGAGCATGGAGTTGAGGTGCTAGATTGGCCAGTAAACTGGGCTGACCTGAAGCACATAGAAAAGCTATAGATTATTAGGAAGAAGATGAGACACCACACCCAGCGATGGAGATAAAAGGTAGTTATGAAAGCCACTTGCACTTCCATTAAACCACTAGCAGAACTTTAGCACTGCTGATCACTTTGTGCCATGATATTGATGCAGTAACCTGCAGAAATGAACATACATTTTTCAGAAGTCAAAACGTCTGAATTTCTATTTCTATTGAGCTTATGTGATATTATAATTTTCTCAGACATATACATTTTGGGTTTTTCAGAATCTGCAGACCATATTTGTGAAAATTAAAAGTAATAGTCTTAAAATATTTCACTCTATGTATGATGAATCTCTGATATAGTTGTTGCTTTATTAAATGAAGGACAACAATAGCCTTGAAAATGACATAAGGAATGAGAAAATACTAATAATGGAGGATGCAAGGATAAAAGGGAGGAAGACCATAAAAAATGATAAAGAAATAGAGAAGAGAATGAAAGAGAAATAAGCACTAAAATGTTAGAAAAGAAGGAATAATGCATAGAATAAGTAAAGGAATAAGTAGAAAATAAATAATTAAAAACAAATAAAAAGAGAACAAAACCAAGAAAGAATGAGGGGAAAATGAGGGGCAGGAATACTTTGTACAAATACAAAAAGGCTTTCCATATTCTTATTGTTGTTTTTCTACACTTGTCCAGTTAATTAAAAAAAAAAAAAACTTAAATGAAATTCCACATTCTTCCAGTCTGTGCAGGAACCCTGGATACAGATAAAACTGCTTTAGGCTGTTGCTGTTATAAGAGCACATCCCCACCTGCTTTTCAAAGCTGGCTTTGAGAGCGTCTATCTCCCTCTCAAGCTCCCTCCTTTGCTGAGCACTGGCCTCTCTTTCGGGAACAGCATCCAGCTGAATATTTAGACCAGAGCGCAGTGGAAATCAAAAGCCTGTTTAAATTTTCATCTGGATACAAGATCTTTCATCTGCTTAGAGTTGGTCCTGGATCTCAGCAGCAGAGCATAGATTGTGATTTCAATGGGTTACATAATGAGATAGAAGAATCTTGATGATACAGTGACATTCTCATACCAAATGTAATCATCCTTTTCATACGGTTACCTTAATCCTAACGTAATAAGCTGTAGCACAGCACACTTTAAATGAATGAATCCTATTGAAAATAATGGGATAACTTCAAATGCAAATGTTTTAAACAGGACAATTTAATGCCACAAATTTGCATCAACCACAGTCTGAGCTTAATTAAGATAATGCATTATAATAAAACACAGTACTTTGAAAAAATTTAATTCATTAATTACATAATAATGAGCATTTCTGTAGCGAAGCCTCAGTCATTATGAGAAACAGCTCACGTGAAAGTAATGGGAAAACTGACCAAATAATTCCGTACAGCATATTTGTTTTCTGTTTGGCAGAACTATGTATTCCCCATTGTGTCGTTTTAATTTCCTTTGCTTTTAGTTTGTGCGTGCCAAATGTGCTGATGCATTTCCAATTGAGCCTGGTTCTCACTCTATCTTCCTACATTATCTTTTAAAATCTGTGCAGAACAGTGAAATGATGGTAAGATGCAGGATTTCACATGTCCTATGACGATAATAAACGCCTTTTATGTTATGATAATTGGAAAATTGATGTACATGAATAAATATTTCCTTCCATTCTTGGTTCCAAAGCCTTTTGTACTTGCTCCAAAAAAACAAGTGAACAGCAAGGCTTACATTTCTTATTTTGCAATTTGTTTACTGTAGTGTTTAAAATTGGCCCAAAATGTTAAACAAATTAGCAATATTTGAGTTGCCTGTAATGTGTTCTAAAGTTAATAGCCTATAAAAAATGCTACGTTCAATAGCATCTATCAGGTTTTCTCATTTTTATGTTTCTAGAAAGAAAAATGTTAACAATGTAAGGAATATACTTTTTTATAGAGTAAGTTTTTGTCAGTATGTTGCTTTTCTGTCATTTTGTATCATTTTCTTTCGATTTATTGTCCCATTTAGTTACATGCATTAAACCTAAAAATACAATGTTCTATTATCCACACATCTTCCTATCAGTTCTGACCAACCTCATTGTCTCTCCTTAAAATGATTCCTATGGTGTGAAAATTACA
>JAUZNJ010021672.1:0-17085 GCA_034780135.1 Jordanella pulchra | reverse complement strand
AGCAGAGATATAAAAGGTAACTGTCATCCAGCTCCACAGGCGGCCTTGTCAGGAAAGACACAACCAGACATACGAGCCTCAAGCCAGCTCCCATGTCAGAGGATGAAAGAGAACATATCCAGTTAGTCACAGTAAGAGAAACAGGACAACACACTGAAAAACAGGCCAAGCGTCAGGCCACCCTTACTTTAGTGGAAGTAAAAATAGTTTTTAAATGAATGTTTCATAAAAAAATTGGTTTACCTTTAACATAGACGTATCCCAGAGATTTAATGGTTCCCACACTATTTTCAGCCACACAGGTGTAGGTACCAGAGTCCTCTTTGCTGACCCTTTCTATCAGAAGTTCACTGTGACCATTCATATGATTATGGTGGACTAGAGTGGTCAGGAAAACATGGAGAAAACACATTAGAAGGCAGTGATATGAAGACTAAGGGGGAACGTGTTAATTTTTTAATCATCAAACCTGGGATAACTTTGTTGTTCATTGTCCATTTAATTGTGGGTGCTGGGATTCCATTAACAACACAGTTCAGCAGCAGTCGCTCTCCTTTGTTCAGAGCAACATCTGCAAGCAGCTCAGTGAAGTAGGGGTGAGTATGAACCGACAGCGTCATCGTCCAGCTGTCCTCCCCAACTGAATTTGTTGCAACACATGTATAACTGCCGGCATCTTCAGGCTGAAAGATTTTTTGTTCAAACAGACCAATCTTTTTAACTGACAAAATCATATGCATATAAACTTGGGTGAAGCTAATCATGCATGAATAAATGAACAAACATGATAAATGTTACTAGTTTGTTTGTATACCTGAGCGCTGTCAATAACCAACTCCCCGGATGGCAGAATGGTGTACTCCCCACGGCTTTCATTGAGAGGACTCCCATCTTTTTCCCAGGACAGTTTGGGTTGTGGGTTACCCTCTGCCACACACATCAACTGAGCGTGGCTTTTTTCCACAACAACAACCTCCTGTTCACCACGACGGATGGAGGGAGGAGCTAAAGGAAAAAAAAAAAATCAACAAACGGAAAATAATGTAGTACCTTAAAATACGTCTTATTTTACTTTAACTTATTTTCCCTGAAACTCTCATAAATTTATGTGGATAACAATAAATATAAACAGCAATCTTGGATTTCATTTGGTTATTCCTGCATCATAATTACATATGACAGTAGAGATGAACTAATCACCCAATTTTGTGGTTTACTTCTAAAACTTAAAATCTTCATTCCTAATCTTAGGAGATTTTAGTTAGACTAATTCTTCATTTTTCTTACTATCAAACCAGCCACAAGTGGTCATTATTTATATTACTGCATTGAGTTGACAGAGCTGACATGTTAAGCAGTCTTTAGCGTTTCATACTAGCAATTGATGTGGTTAAGACACACATTTGTGAGTTTGTTATTGAACATTAAGATCCTGCACTGGACGCAAACATTTCCAAGTTCAGCATACTCATCAAACAGACATTTCAAAAGACTAAACATGTGTTATCTGCTGAAAGTCTTGCCTTTTTCTTACTCCCATAAAGTCAGAATAAACCACAGACAGCTGCCATTAAAAATGAAATCACTGGGCTTCTAATAACCTCATCTTTACCACCTTAAAGGAGTCATTGCCCAGATTTCAGACTTTTTCATGTTAAAACCTGCATTGAAGCTGGTCTTCAGTAATAATAGGTTGGAAAATCTAGAGTGAGAGTAGCTAAAATTCTCCTGTGAGTTCATTGTGCAAACCAGAAAAGCCCACATCGGCACAATCTGCATTTTTGGTACCTTCTTCTGTATTGAGGTATTCAGTATTCTGTATTAAGGAGAAACAGGTTGGAACCAATCAGAAAACTATAGATATGATGAAAAAACATCTTTTTAAAAGAGAAAAGCTCTTACAGCAGCCAGTTGTTGATACTCTATAGATATATTCAGCCCATTCTGGATGTAAAAAAGGGAATCGCTTTATGGATACAAAAAAGCGCTGCTGCATTATGGGTAATTCTGGCAAATGGATAAACACCAGTCTGTCATGCTCTGTTGGGACATGTCTGTATTAGACCAGAGAGTCTGAGCCTATCAGACTGACTTAGTCTCAGACTAAATCCGTCTGGTTGGAGCGGTGCTAACATTAGCCCACCTTGCTATCATAGCTCCAGTGTCTATTCCACTAATCTGGGACTCACCTGCATGCAGCCAATAAGAATTGCTTCTGACCAAAAACCAATAGTAAAAGAGCCAAGGGAAAAAGCTAATTATGCTGATGTTACATCGAAGTGAACGCACAAGCACACAAGTCCAATTCTCGTGCTCATTCTCGTGCATAGACTCATTTTCAAGGAATTTTATATGTTAAATATATCTGGTTATGACTCCTTTAACTTTCCTCAAATCAAACTGTGTTGTCAGTGTCATCTAAAAGCTTACAGTGCTTCTGATTTTTCTCCTATGAGTTGTTTTTTTCTAGTTTTCTTTCGGGTTGTTACAGAAAATTACAAATAACATCTTTTAATTACAGCATAGTTTTCAAACATCAACAATTGGTTTTTATTTAACAGCCATGAGGTTTGGTAGTTAAAACCCTACTCTGTACAGTGACTTTCATATCCAAGCTGTCAGAGCCGGCAGGATTGGCAGCGGTGCAAGTGTATCGTCCAGCATCGCTCTGCTGAACGAAGGCAATCTGCAGGGATCCTGAGCTGAGCACCCGCTGGCGTATGGAGTTGATCAGCAGCTGCCCGTCTTTATGCCAAGTGATGGAGGGTGGAGGGGAGCCTGCGGCTTGGCATTGAAGAGTCACAGAAGAGTCCAGGGGTGTGACGTACTCCCTGGTCTCTGAGTGAATCACTGGAGCAACTGCAGCACACCATCCAAACAGAAAGGAGACATAGGTTTTTACTAGAATTTACTCAACATCTTGATTAGACCAGTATATCACCTACCTTGTACTCTGAGTTTGGTCTTGCCAAGTGCAGTGCCTGCAGGGTTTTGTGCTACACATGTGAAGGTCCCAGAGTCTGAAAGAGATGCCTTGGAGATCTGGAGACTTCCATCAGGAAGAATAGTGTAACCTCCACCTAATGCAAGCCATAAGTGTTAGTGCTGTGTTCAAGAATTCATACCTATTGAAACGTTATTTTTTGTCACAATAAAACACAAACTATTCTATTTTAAAGGGATTTTATATCCAATACAAAAAGGATAGATTTTTTACAAATGAAAATCTATCTTCTATTGTATTCAGTCTACTCCGGTACCACAAGATAAAATAAAAAATCTAATAAGAAAGGAGAATCCACATGTGTAATTTATTGCCCTGATAAATCCAGGAGTTCAGTGACACTTTGCACATGTACACTGTACATGTTTTATGACTTTTCAGTCATGTGAGAATATGTTTGGATCGAGCTGAGTTTCAGCTTCTTCTAAGGTGTAACAAGGGTAGAATAGCCTCTAACTACCACCTCCTAATCATGCAAACTTGTGCTGCTTGTCTTTAATGAATCAATGCTTTAAAGAGAGACTGTGATTTTCCCTTTTAAGCATGACGGTATCTAGAGAATAAGTAATGCCACACATCACCCGGAGCAGAATCCCCAAGGTAAAACCCGGTGGGACTCTAACAGGCTGTTATGATTATTCACCTCAGCAGGACAGAAAAACTGATCATAGGTAATGGAGCTAAACTCAGATAAAATCCTAGTATAGTCACTGACCTTGGTTGTAATGAAACAAAAGGTCTGGGGTTGAATGAGTGTTTACCAGTGGTGGGTATGTTGATGCCCTCCTTTTGCCAGGTAATGGTGGGTCTGGGTGAGCCTGTGGCTCTGCAGGGCAAAGTAACAGGGCTGTTGTTTATCACATCCAGAGTGGAAGGATTGAACTGGATCACTGGGAGCTCTAAGGAAATGCAAATATGAACAATTTTAATTCCACACATCAGCTATAATAACCTAAAGTGAATAATTGTAAAAGTTGCTATAATGGTTGTAATTGTCTTGTTTCCAGCTTCAGAAATTCAGTTTTAAAGTAAAACACAAATATAAAAATTCAGAGCTTGTATTATCATTACACACACTACAACGTTGTGTAGTTGGACTTTAAATACTGAAGCATTGCGATCAATTTTAACATTTGATACAAATTTAAGATATTTACACCTTAAGAAATAACATAATTGACAAAGATTTGCTAATTGCTTACTAAGCAGATTTTAAGGGATAGCTCAACAATTCGATAGACTTCAGAGTCCTATCATACTTGAAAATATAGCAAACAAAAGCAAAATACTAATATTTCTTGCAAAGAACTACAATATAAGCTCTATTTTGACGTATTTAAAATATAAATTTAATGTAGTAAAATCATTTTGAAAGAAACTGTAAAGATCTAGATTGTTATGGTCAGCATTATTTTACCCTGCACAGTAAGCTGCACGTGTCGGTGAGTGGAGCCTGCGATATTTTGCGCCATGCAGGTGTAACGCCCTGCATGATTGAGCTGAGCAGAAGGGATTTCTACTTGACCTGAGTAAAGATAAACACAGAAATTAAGCATAATTCAACATGCAAAATGTACTTAAGCATTTAAAATGTTATGGATAACTTTAAAGGACTGCCATTCAAGAAATCCTAATATTAATGTTATTGTTTTCATAAATAGAAGTTTAACCTTTTGGCAAAATGCTGTATCCTTCCCCCTTATCCAGTAGCTTCTGGCCCCCTTTGCTCCAGTGGATCGTGGGTTCGGGCACGCCAGTTACAGTACAAGCAATGACCACCGGGGACAGTCTTGTCACAACTAGATCTGTGGGTTCATCTGCTATAGATGGTGGAACTAGAGCAGCACAATAAAAATCATTATATTGTGAACAGAAAATATCTTACTTTTCTTTGGATTCAATGCAAACCAAACAGTCTGAAATAACAGTTTTTCTCACCAATAACAGAAAGAGTGATGGATCTGGATTCCTCTCCTGCTTCATTAGAGGCAATGCATTTATACTCTGCAGTGTCCTCCACTGTTGGAGCTATAATCACTAAGGAGCCTGATGTTAATAATCTGAAAAGAATCAACAGGAATAAATAGTTTTAAGGAAACCTATTGTGAGAGGTTTTACGTGTTTAAGCGCAACTTAAAACATGTCACATAAATATAGGAAAGCTAGTTTATGTCTATAGCACATTTCAGTGGCAACACAATTAAAAATGCTGTACATAAGAATAAAGTACATTGCATAGAAGCAACACAAATAGTTGTAGAATAATGCTGACACATTAAAACAAGTGCAACATGGCTGTGCCTTAACCATGTGTTAATTTTAATGTGCATCATGAGGAATTTTGTTTTGTTTTTAGCTTTAGAATCCCCCTAAAACACACTAAAAGTTTGACAAAATGTGAAAAGGTCGAAGAGATATGAATACTTGTCCTAAGAACTGAAAATCCCCACAAAACCTTTAAACTATTGCATCTTAACTGATCAACAACAGATATGGATAGGATATTTTCTTTCTCCCTTGACCCACTAATGCAGTTTTCTGTTCACAACATTCGTTGCAGAATACACTATGGCTACCTTTTTCTGAAACTTTTAAAAACATCCACAAACACCTAATCTTTGTTTTAGCATCTCTCCTCTGACTCATGTAACAGTAGGGTGCATGTGACCCGCAGGAATAATCCTCACCTATTTTTTTTTTGGTTTTTTTTAACAACATGTGCCTTTTATATCAGTGAAGATATATTGATGGAAAGACCGACGTATGTTATTAAGTTTTAAAGCTAATAACGAGCCATATTGAGAAAATGCTGAGATTATCATGCTTCCCCCGGAGGAAAGCATTGCATTTAAAACCAAAAAAAAGTTTTAGGCTCCATAAATAGTTGATGGGGAAGTATGAACAGACCTGTACATATTCTGATTGTGGTCGGTGCTGATGGTTCGACCGTTCTTCTGCCAGCTGACAGAAGGTTTGGGAATGCCACTGACCTCACAGGGTAAGGTGGTCTGCACGTTGACCATAACTGTCACATTGGTGCGACTATTTGCGATGGAGGGTGGAACTACAAGAGAATAAAACAAAAGTACTGTGGAGTAACTGCATCACTACAGCTCTGTTAAGCAATGTCCAGTTTAAACGTACATCTACCACTTACCATAAACCTGAAGATCCACTCGCTTGCGCTGAGTACCAGCCTGATTTGTTGCCATACACAGGTAGCGCCCTGTGTCCGTCACCTGAGCTGAGTGGATGTGTAAAGATCCTTCTTCTGAAAATGTATATCTGAATAAATATTACCAAATTAGTCACGATATTCATAGCAATATAGTTTAGAATGAGTACAAAACACAAATACTAGGTTTTACTGGGGGCTTTTTTCTACTATAATTGCTCCGTTTTTCCTCCATGTGACTCGAGGCGGTGGGACTCCGCTGACTTCACATTCCAGAGCCACTGGCTTGTTGATGTGTGCTGACACCATCTGAGATCCGCCCTTGATAGCTGGAGGCACTGATGGGATAGATGTTCCTATTAACAAACCTATCGTGACATTTTTACTTCATTTCTTAATCTTTCAACTACGTTTTTTCATTTACCATTGACAGTTAGATTAAACAGTCGAGTGGTCTTGCCAGCAATGTTACTTGCCACACAGGTATACTGAGCCGTGTCTGAGAGCACGGCCATGTTGATCTGTAAATAGCGTCCACTGGACAGAATACGCAGTCGTGATGAGGTCTTATTAGGGAGAAACATTAAAACAAGTGAGAGTCAGACTTAATTTATGTAATAACTGGGAAGTTTTTACATGAAGTAAGCAATTTCTATGCTATTTGTTTTACCAATGTTTTCGTTCATCAACACAATTTCCACTTGGATGTCACTTACTACTGATTAACAGTGTTTTTCTTCTAAGATACCAACAAAAAGTGAGAGCTATTCTATTCTATTCTATTCTATTCTATTCTATTCTATTCTATTCTATTCTATAGTGTTGCTTAAGTGATGCTGTTGGAGACTGACCTGTATTGGTGTGCCATCTCTCAGCCAGGTCAGAGTTGGAGGTGGAACAGCATCAGACCTACATTCCAGAGTTACCTGGCCGTTCTGCAGCACTGACAGATGCTGAGGTGTGCTTTCACCAGAAATGTTAGGAGGAACTGTGAGAAATAACACCGCAAAAATATACAGGTTTAAATCCAAAAAATGTTGGGCAAACCTTTAAACTTTGATAATATTACTTGAGTGTTTTATTAAATGAAAACTACATATTAAATATACAGTATTATTTAATCTTTATTATTTTAATGAGTAATATCTACTTATTGGTCAATGTTGGGGGTAATTTACACACTGATCACACATCTTGATCTCATTCAGACATAAGATAATTATACTTCTGTAGAACTTATATATGTTATCTAAACTTAGTAATAACCACAGCTTCTTCAAAATAAATTAAAGCTAAGCTTAGAGTTGAAATTAAAATTCCTAATGTCCACTTTGAAGTCTGTAAACTATTAAATAAAGGGTAAACCTATACTAAAAGACAGCTTTCTCTGATTTATCATTATTAATTAATCCTATTTTCAGTTAAGATATATTAATAAGATCAATTTCTGCAGAATACATTACATTCCTGTTTATCAAAGTTAACTAAGTCTGTGAGAAAAGTGTTGATATGGCAATTATTCCAAATATCTACACATTTTTGATGTAATGTTAAATAAAAAAACTTTAATCCGTGTATATTAATCATACTTTCATTAATGTTCTAAAGATATCCTTACTTGCTGCTGAAACACATCTTATTCTATTCTATTCTATTGTTCTGTTCTGTTCTGTTCTATTCTTTTCACAATAAAAGCTTGCCTACTGGGGCTAACAGAAATTGGTCCATCCAGTAAAAAAACACCATGAAGAAAAAGTTTATACTGTTTGCTTTTAATTCCTAACATCTGGGATTGCGGTTGCTGTGGAAACGGAGGACACATGTTGAAACTCCTCAATCTGCTCTCTGGACCTAAGGGTTCTGTACAAACACCTTCCTCTTCACCAATGCTCTTTTTCTTCTAACTAGCATGGCTCGCACTTTGCTGCTGACAACAAACAATCACCTGCCAATTTCATGTATCTGTAGATGACCTTCCTAGTATAAATAACTGATATTTTGATGGATTAAAGATATTTTCGAATAAAATCTGTGTTGTTTATCATGCGTCATGTTTTTTAACCAGCTATTTTCTCAATTATTTGGCTTTTGTCTTACATTTCTAACAATCCTGAAGACTAAAAGTAGCACAGTTGTAAAGTTACACATTCTCCCTAAATATGTACTTTAAGATGATGTCACTCACTGTGAACCCGAACCATGAAGTCCTTTTCAGCATCTCCTGCTGGGCTATTGGCCAAGCAGCTGTATCTGCCCGTGTCCTCCAACTGTGAGGATATGGGAAAAGTATAATGATCTTCATATATAAACTATTCTGTTTTATGCTGTGAAAAAAATGAAAGATATAACAGTTTGAATCTGTGAGACCAACCTGTGCTGAGGACACCCGGAGTATCTCTCCTCCACGGAGGAGCTGCAGGCTTTCCGTCAGTGGGAGTGGACGTTCGTCCTTCAGCCAGGTCAGAGTGGGTGTTGGGATACCTGTGGCCTCACAGAGTAGCTCCAGGACATTATTCACCACTACAGAAACTTCTACTGATTGATCAGAGCTCCTGATGTGTGGGGGATCTAAAAAAAAATCAAATTGAAAATAAAACAAAAGCTGAAGGTAGGAAAAAAAAAACAGGAAATTAAAAAAATAAATCCCTCTTTTTTTTCTCACCCAGAACTTTTAGGTTGAAGTGGCGGCTTGCTTGACCAGCGTTGTTCTTAGCCACGCAGCTGTAGCGTCCTGTGTCAGTAACTTGAGCATTTTTGAACTGTAAGGTGGTGTTCAAGCCGAGCAGACTGAGGCTGTGGTCAACCGGTAAAGTCGCTCCATCTCTGAGCCAGGAAATGGTAGGAGGTGGGCTGCCATCAGCGCTACACACCAACGACGCCACTCTTCCTTTAATTACAGTCACGTCCTCTATGGTTCCTGCTCCTTCCAAACTAGGAGGAACTAAAGATGGGATTTTAAAATCTCATTACCCTCCAGCTGCTCTTTTTTTCTTAAAAAAAAAACCTTAAATGTATAAACACAAACACTCACTGTGAACCTGCAAGTTGTACTGACTGTTGTCCACTCCTGCTCGGTTAGATGCCACACATGTGTAGCTTCCACCATCAGACACCTGGACTCGGGTAATCCTGTTACACAAAAGGGCAAAATGATCATAAACACTTCCATCTCCATATTTGACTATTATATAGGTCAGAAATGTTTACAGTAAATTAAGTGGGCTTCATTTGTAATGTGATAAAAAAAAAAACAGAAAATAACAAGAGAGTGAAAAGGAAACAACAAGCAGTGCAAACTTTAAAAGTCAGGTTAATATTGAATAAAAGGCACCTGTCTTCATTTATTCTCAGTATAAAATTTTGTTAACGTCCCTTAAGTTTGGTGGGACACAGTCTAATTTCAGCGAAGGATTTAAATATAATTTTAGAGCACAACTATTTTACAACTACTAATAATACCCACACTTTTCAGTCTTTTCAGTCCATTAAAGAAATTATATATATAATTGTCTTTTTTGCAGCAACTGAGTGGTGCTGCTTAGTTAGAAGAAGCTGTCAAAAGGACAACAATTAGTTGTGCAATATTAAAAAATGTGGCTTTTGCACTACAATGGCAAAAAAAAAAAAAACATCTTTAAAAAAATCAACAACTAATAGACGGTCTCTGGTTGGATGAGACCATCTGAACACCCGGTCAACATGAAGAAACATGATGGTCGCTCCATCAACTTTCAGTTACTCGTTAACATCAACAAAAACATATAATACGATCTGTTTCTTGGAAAATTGAAAATGAAAAAACAAGATTGATTGACTTAAAAATCTGTTCTGTTTTTTCAGCATTTTTCTGGACCAAGAAGATATAAAGACTATCCAAAGGTTTTGGACGAAGTTTTGAGCTGAATAAAGCCAGAAATGCAAGAAAACCCAGAGAAGACCAATGACAGGTCCCCTTCAACAGGACAACAAAGATAAATTGTTTAAATAAAAGCATATTTATTGTTTACAATAACCAAGTTCAGACCTCAATTTATGACCTGAAAATCTATGCTCACAGATGCATCCATTAGAATGCATCCATTCTAAGTTTAATTTATTTGGCAAAGAAAAATGAGCAACTATTTCTGTTTGGTTGAGCAAAGCTTCTTTATGTTTGACCTACCGGAGCACTTGTCCAGCAGAGAGGAGCCTTATGTTGGAAGAGACTCGGAGAGGCAGCCCATTCCTCAGCCAGTTTAGTTGTGGTTGAGGGGACCCAGTAGCAACACACTCAATACTGACAGAACTGTCCAGAACCGTGGTCAGAACCTCGACTGCATCACTGCTGCCGAGAATAACTGGGGGTACTGTGAAAGGACATGCACTCCGAGTTAAAAAAAGAAAGCATAGTAGAGGTCCTCCGAGTGTATAATAAATTAGACCCACCATAAACATGCAAATGAAATATTCTGTCCTCCTCTCCAGCAGCATTGGAGGCCATGCATGTGTACTTCCCACTGATAGCAGGGTCTGCTTGGGTCACAGTTAGAGTACTACCATCTGGGCTAACCCTAGAAGTACAAACAGAGAACATCCCGCATATTTAACACATTTCAGGCAGAAATACGTGATGTTTCTTTTCTGACTATGGTAAAAGAATTTTAAATGCTTTTGCTTAAAAAAAAGCTTCCAAATAAGGGAGTGTATCTAATATTCTCCTTAATCAGAAGTTATGAGAATAAAATCTACCCTTGAGTGTCGACTGTGAAAATGTGATGAGAAGAAGCTGATTTTGTAGAACATCAAGTCTTATGACGTCTATGAACAACTGATGATGTTTTTGAGGAGCGTTGCATATTCACCCCTTTCTGCTGCATCAGTAAGTTAAAGCTCATCTCCCTGTAGTGTTACAGAACTGCCGTATCAGATTTTATTCTTAATCACAAAACTTATGCAGGGCACCAGTATCATTTTTAGCTAAAATATAAATGTAACTATAGGCTAAAAATGAGAAAGAGAAACACTTAAAGTTTCTGTTCAAAGTGTCTTTTTTTTCTAAAACTAGTACTAATAGCACTGTAGATATTGATGCTTATACATTGGTACATTAAAACCGTCCATTTTAATCAGTATGTCTGACCTTTCTCAGTATTGTTGTTATATCTAAGACCACTGCTGATTAAATGTTAACATTTATAAGACCTGTAAGACAAACATAATCCCTTATAACTACTTCAAATCTGTATTTTGATGAGTGCTTCCCTGTAAAATAAACATGCCAATTAAGTCCGGCAAGAAAATGATCACCTTTTGTCTTCAAAAGCAAGATGATTAAAGTAGGACCTTACATTTATACAGTAATGTCAGATTTTAATTCAAACTTTTTAGCATGCTATGTTGGTCAGATGGAGTCTCCCCAACAATGAAACATCCAAGTAAATATGAATCTTCCCGAGTGCAAACAGAACATCTGCATCTGTCCTGCATCTGCATTAATTCTGTGTCAGCGATGCTTAACTAAGTGGTAACACTTAGTTAAGTTTAAAAATATCTATTCTCACCTGGTTTAGATGAAGATCAAATTAAAGAAGCTAAAAGAACACATGCATAGGTAGAGGATATTGTAAATTGATGTAATTTAAGCTGCGTACTTTCATAAATCTTTGAAAAACAAGTCAGAAAATCAGTGCTGTGAATTAATCTATTTAGACTGTAATGCTGTAAAGGTTCAGAAAGGAAGGCCACTGCTTTACTAATATGACTGTTGAGCAATCAGAGAGGTTTAGATTTAAGTACCTGAGACCTTGGTTTCCTGTGCTGTTGACGGCTTCTCCGTCTTTCAGCCACTGGACTGTTGGAGTTGGGATTCCCTGAGCTTCACAAACCAGCTCGACACTTTGGTTTACAAGGACTCCAATCTCACTGGGTATTTCTGATCCAGAGATGCTGGGAGGAACTAAGACATTATTGGGTTAGCTAGAAAACAGCTGACAAATATACATATCTTATGCTACCCCCCCAAAAACGTAGTTTCCTCTTTTAAGCTATTTTCACAAAGGGATTTCTATTTTTACACACCAGCCTGACTCATAGTAATGATGTTTATGTACCTTGTATGGTGAGGTGGTAGCTCTTCTCTGCTTTACCCTCAACATTAGAGGCCACACATGTGTAGGTTCCACTGTCAGAGAGCTGCAGCCGTGCAATCTGTAGTTTGTTGCCTCCTGAGAAGATATTCATCTCCAGCGATTCTGAGTTCTCTGAGGGAAATTTGAAGTTTCCATCATTATGATTACTTTCACAAGAGACAGATCCATTCATGGGCTGCCCCATATTTGAGAGAGACAAGTTTTCTTTTTTTAATCTAAGCATCAGCTGATACATGCCTATTAATCAGTGCATTCTGCAGCCATGCTGCATCAAGTGAAATGCATGTTTTGCTTCTCCCTCCATTTTGTTGTTAAAAATGCTTCTTTTTATTTAAATTGAGACTAGTAATATTTGTTATCACTGTGTCATTTTTATCATGGAAAAAAACAATATTGTCTTTAGAATTAATCCCAAACGAATCAGCAGCACGTATCTGGGCTTGATTTGACTGATGACAAAATAACAGGTACTGGCATCAGTCCTAAAAAAACATCTATTGGTAATCTTGAACTCTCACACACATATTTTTAATCAGGTGAAACCTTTATTGAGCTCAGTTAGGATTACAAGAATTATTCATATTTGCTAAATCCAATATATTTGTGATTGTGAGACTGTTTTTGTTCAACTCTTTTTTTCTGCCTTCAAGTTAGGAAATTTACAGACATCTCCTTATGATTCGTTCTAGAATTGCGGTGCTCAAGGTGGCTGCATGTTGGAGTAGCTCTGATCCTTCATGCCTGCAGCTATTAAGTTATAAAACAACTTGTGTAGAAAAAAGCAATTCATTTTCATCTGGCATCAATAAAGTACTTTTGAACTGAATTGAATTTGATGTCAATGTTTTTTTAACCTGTATCGAAATAGTAAAACATTGTCCTTGTAAAAGCCTTGTTTTATAATTTCTCTGAATTTACACTATTTCCTCTTCACAGACTCATAATAACAGTCAGGTTTATGGGCCATCTTGCTCACATACTGTTTCAGCTCTGCACACAAAATGTCTGTGGGACTGAGATCAATGTTGCCCTAGCAACCTGCTCAGATTGTACCAGCATCCCTAAACAACCCAATCACAGTACCTATGGTGTGTCCGTTTTTCAGCCATGTGAGACTGGGAGGAGGGATTCCAGTAGCATCACATGTAAAAGTAACTGGGTTGCTGATAATTTCCACGATACTCTCCTCTGCTGGGCCATCAATTCTTGAAGGAACTGAAGAAAAAAAAACAATTTGTTATCTTGCTGCAAATACAAAACACATTCAAAAACTTGCCACAGTTATTATAATATGAGACTCTACCATGGATATTTAAGTGGAAGTTCTTGTTCACTTGTCCAGCAATATTTGAAGCCATACAAACATACTGGCCTGTATCAGACAGCTGAGAAAACCAACAGATAGAAAATATTACAAATCCAACTCAATAAAGCACTTATCAGATGCTTTACACACAATCCTTTGCATAAATGTTAATGCTCTTTTAACTGAACTATTATATGTAAAAGGATACATGGATTTCAAGATTAAAATTTAAAATTAGAAAAGTCTATTTGTCCTCAGTTCTTCTTAATCTGAAATTGCCTTCAAAGGTTATTGGATTAATAAAAAAATTCACCTGTGTGTAATTTTATACTAGTAAGATTTCAACTGTTTCATGAAGGGTTCAGAGAAAACATTAGAGAACAAACAGCATCTTGAAGAAAACAGCAGACATCTCAGACAGAAAGATGAGAGAATGTTTAAAGCAGGATTATTAGTATTTATTCTAAGCTTTGAACGCCTTACAGATATTTATTCATCATCTAAAAATGGAAGAAGTACAACAAAACTTAACAGCAGAAGCAGATAAATGGGTTACTCTGGAGGAGCTGCAGAGATCCAAACCTCTAATGATTTGGAGGAGAAAAATCACATAAATCTTTACCCAAATTTAAAGATTTATGTAATTATGTTACCTAACAAATTCCCATTTTTAAAACTATTAAATAATAGTACACAATGTATTTTCATTTGTATAATAACCTTTTTATTTAAAATACAAAATTTTCAGGTTCTATGTATTTAGAATTAATAAAATATATTTACTTAAAAGTGATACCAATTATTGATTTTATTTCAAATGCATAAAGTTTATTGATTGAATTGCATAAAGGTAATCTGGACTATTATGCAATTCAAACAATAAACTTTATTTGAAATAAATTCATTAGCAATACTTATAAGTAAGTACACTTTATTAATACCAAATACATAAACCTAATGATTATATATTTCAAATAAATAAGGTTTATTATACAAATAAAAATGTAATAGGTTTATTTAAAAGGTTTGTGTTAAAAGGATCTAAAAAAAGTAAATGGGAATTTGTTATATAAAAAAATCATAAATCTTAAAATCTGGGTGAAATATTTTTGTGAGAGAATAAAGCTATTGAGAAAGGAAACCCTAAGAAGTTACAGCTTATGCAAGTGACAAAGGAGTTATTAGAAAGTAGGTCAGCAGATGGGTGAGAGAAAAACTGAAATGTTGAATAAACTGTAGATTGTTCATTATAATCTGCTGGTATAAATGCAGCATCCCTACAAGCATCATGATGGAGGGATGCTGTTCTGAGGTCCACCTTTCAGAAGGCCTACAAACCCAAGAATACAGCGAAAGGTACAATGGAAGGATTCAGATTATTTGCTGGTTATGCTGCAAAACCCGAACTAAAACTTTTCTTGAAATGAGTGCATTTTCACCTATTTTGAGTAAGTAACATACAATTTTTGCACCTTAATGCATCTTAATTATCTTATTTAAAGTGCAGTATATATAGCCATCTTATTTAAGGGGTCAAAATAGTTCTTAATTTACTTAATTAAATGAAAGGCAGATATGCTGATTTCAAGAAATCAAATGGGCAGAAGTTTCTCCAAATTTTTCCTGTGTGGTTGAAACAAACTTCAAAAAAACCTGGAGCTGCAATCAGTGGTGGTTTAAAATAGGAACAAAGAGGAGATAAATACAGATGCACTACACACGTTCTAATGTATAGCTTAAAGATTTTTAAACTATTATTAGTATTTTTTTTCCTTCCACTTCACTTATGCACTAGTTTGTGTAAGTCTGTTGCATCAAATTGTTAGAAAATACAATAAAGTTTAACGTTGTAGGAAAATGATGAACATTTGAAAGGGTAAAAGTACAACAGCAAGGTGTCTGTATAGATATTTACTATGACTCAATAACTGATCAAGAGTCAACATAGTTTGATTACCTCAGAACGTTTGATCTGAAGCATTTGTCCCGCTGACAGAATACGTAAGTCCGATGTTTCTGTCACCACTTTGCCGTTCTTGTACCAGGTGATAACAGGAGGAGGCACGGCGTTGGACTCACACTCTAAGGTTACAGATTTTTCTACCAGAACATTAACCTCCACAGGAAGGTCTCCAATACTTCCCCGGATACTAGGAGGGACTAAATAGTCAAGGAAAACAAAAAACATGTTAACTATATAAAATAAACCTACAAATTGAATTTTTAGGGATTTTATAAAAAGAAAGAATTGGTCGACTGACCATAAACAGTGAGAAAGATGTGTTTGTAAGCCTGTCCTGCTGTATTTATAGCCACACAGCTGTACTTTCCACCATCAGAGACTTTTGCTTTAAGGATCTGTAACGTCCGTCCACCTGAAGAGACAAAGAAACACAAACATGTTCAGATTCTTGTATCATTTTTCTTTTTTGAAAAACACTTGAAGATGAATATTTTCTTTTCTCTTCACATCTTCTTATTATTTCAGTACCTGGTATGACGAGAGCATTACTATTAGCCTGTATGGGCCCCTTGTCATTTAGCCAGCTCAGTGTGGGAGGAGGAAAGCCGCTGGCTTCACAGGTGAGAGACACAAGGTTGTTCACAACCACCGTCACATTCTCTGGATTCACACCGAGAATTGTGGGAGGCACTGCATGACAAAAGACAACCAGGCAGGGTTTCAAACAATGTTAAAAGTATAAGAAACAGATTCAGTCAACTTAGTAATAATCTTAAAATTCCATCTATTTAAGAAGCACACAAAAAGGAAATCTGGAACATTGTCCAGTAACTCACCGTGAACATTCAGGTTAAAGTGTTTCTCTGCGCTTCCAGCAGCGTTTTCAGCCACACACACATACTGTCCAGTGTCAGAAACCTGAGCATTCAACACCTAAAGAGAACAAAACTGCTTAAAAAAAACAGATATAAAGTACCAGTTCAACAGTGTCAGAACAAGAATTCAGGTTAACGGTGAATTGGAGAAACAAAAAAACACTTAGAGTTATTTATGTCTGTTAAGGTATGAAACTATTATAATCTATCTCTAAAAATGAAAAGGTTTTAATTAATTTGTTTAAAAAATATATTTTAATAGGACCCAGATAAGAAAATTGAGTACAAAGAATAACTACAATTAAAATGAACTATAAATGATGTGAATATATATTTTGATAAACATTAAATATTTATATACAGTATATATATATATATATATACAGGGGTTGGACAATGATACTGCAACACCTGGTTTTAGACCACAATAACTTATCAGTATGGTGTAGGGCCTCCTTTTGCTGCCAATACAGCGTCAATTTGTCTTGGGAACGACATATACAAGTCCTGCACAGTGGTCACAGGGATTTTAAGCCATTCTTCCTGCAGGATAGTGTCCAGGTCACGACGTGATGCTGGTGGAGGAAAATGTTTCCTGACTCGCTCCTCCAAAACACCCAAAGTGGCTCAATAA
>JAUZNJ010021671.1:10454-42741 GCA_034780135.1 Jordanella pulchra | reverse complement strand
ACCCCCTTTCCTGTCAGCCTACTGTCAGAAAAACGAGCCACTAGTGCCGTAAAAAGCTCAAAAAAAAAAAAAAAAAATTCAGATTAACGAGCAGTTTAAATTCATTACATCACCTGGAAACATCAAGGTTAACACATCTGTTCTCTACCTGGTTCTGTGTTCCTGCCTGGTCGCTGGTACTAGCGGTCATTGGGCTGGGACTAACTGTACTGCCAACTGCTGCACCTTGCAGCCTGTCATATTTCAACATTTATTTAATGGCCGTCAGTTTGCACTGCTTCATAAAAAAAGGTCTTGAGTTTGAATCCAGGCTGCAGCCTTTGTGAGCGGAGCAGCTTATCTCAGTGAGTCAATGGTTTTTCTCAGGTAATCCCATTTGCTCACCTTTGGTTTCTCCCCCCCTCTCCATATATTGCGCACACATGGTTGTGCTGTCTGTGCTGCATGGCTGACCTTTTCCAGGGTGTGCCAACCACTCACCGACTGAGGCGCTGTAAGGATTAAACCTTATTAAATTATTTCCAGTTAGAGCAAACATTGTTAAGTAAATCTTGTGTGATTATACACTTCCCTTTTTTGTGTTGACACAATAGATATTATTTTTGCCAAATATTTGCAAGATGATTCTTGCTCTACAGAGTCGTAAAAAAGCTTTATTCCCTTAAATATTTTTCCTATTATTACTTTTTAATCCCTTTTATACTAATCAAACAAATGTCTGTGGATATAAATTACAGTTATTAAAAGATTATTCGATTTATAAAGGTTAAAAAAAGCCATCTAAACCAAACTGGTACTGTGTAAAACAGTTCAGGGCGTGATTTCTGTCAGTTAGTTATTAACTTAAATAGAAGGAAGGTTAATGTGAATCATTTCAAGAACAGATGAGAAACAAAGTTGTGGAGATCTGTCAGCCTGGAAGGGTCACAGAGAATTTTTATAAGAGTTCTGGACTTAAGCAAATCACTGTTGGAGCTGTTCTCCAAAACCAAAGAAATCATGAAACAGTAAAGAGATGTTCCTAGGAACTACTCCTAGAGACGAACAACAACTTCCTCAGGACGTTACAAAAGAAACTAGAACAAAAGCTGAAGCTCTGCAGGCCTCACTCTGTCAGTGAAGGTCACTGTTTTAGCTTCAGCTACTGCAGAACCTCCATAGCTTTAGAGAGAACCAGGAACTCTCTTTTCCAGTAAAAAGTCCCGATGACCATCAGTTTATCACCCTGAAGCACATCTTGGTTGTGCAGCGAGACAATTTTCTGAAGCAGACCAGCAAATCCACTTCTTAATGACTAAAAACAAAGGAAAACATTTTGTGGTGGCCAAGCCCTGACCTTCAAACCGGCAATTGATGCTTAAAAACTCTCCAGTGTGCCTCTTATAAGGATTATCTAGATAATCTTACATGTCTGCTCTGACTGAAACTGATCTAGAAGTTCCCAACAGTCCTCACACATGAGATGGTTAGAACTTCAAGGCTTAGTGTACTGCAGACCCTCAGAGTGTGTGTGTGTGTGCAGAGGTCAGCGGGGGGTTATGGGCTCTTCCTCTCTGCCCCTGTTTGACTCACAGCTTTAAAAACCTCCCTTTATTGTCTTCAGTGGCTTCTTTCTCTCTGGCCACCCGGGCAGCGATCAAATCTCTCTGCCTCTGCTTACCCACACTCCTTTCTTACATGTCCCTGGATTCACACAGTTATAAAATGGACACACACACACACACACACATCCACACACACGTTATTTATAACAGGGTGGATGGAACAGAGGAGTCCGGCCTTGGAGATCCTATTTTGGGAAGTCCAGCCTTCAATCACTCAGGCTGACAGCCTCTCTGTGATACTGGGAGAACAATACAGAGCAGCCTGTTTATCTTGCTCCGGGCCCGCCGGGCTCTACCTCCGGCAGGGGTCACCGTCACCCTGCCTCCCACCAGGAAAAAGGGACTTCCAGAACAGCAGCAATATCAAAGAAACCCCAAAGAGATTTTTCCAAGGATATAATTCTCTGTCTCACCACATCTTTACAGTGTTGGTCATTCATCTACAAAAAAGGAAAAGAGAAATCTTTCAGCCATTGTTCACATGAAACTGATTCAACTCTATCGCTCTACATAATATGACAGTTGGATAACATATTAAGTTTAGCTGCTTAACAATATAGTAATCATGCAGTATTTTAAAGAAACAAATAAGAGATTTTCTGTAGATTTGAACATATTTGTTTTATTGAAAGACGTTACTTTTACAAACTACTTTTAACTGAAAATAAAAGTTAAAATAAGAACATATTACTGTATTTCCTCATGAAGTCCTGATGAATTAATCGAAAGCAGGTTTTGGTTCATCAGAATCTGTTCGGGGCGACACACCCCATACCTTGGAGACATTTTGATTCTCATAAACTAGTTTTCAGCCAGTTTTAATATAAGGATACTAAGCACTCCTGAATTACAGCTTCAACTGTTAATCAACCATCTTCATGCACAAATAGTTTTTGTCTGTAAGACTTAAGGCTTTTTGTTTAGAACCACAAAGTAAAACCTGTCAAACAGCTTCTGTGTTTTTAATCTTAAAAAGTGTTAAATTTGAATGTTTAACATATTTAAGTGTCCGTTCAGCTTTCCATAAAAGCTTAATCCTCACAGGGTCACTGGTGCCCATCTCTAGAGGTGGAGAGGCGGAGTACTCTAACCCCAAGGAGAGGTTAGAGTAGCCAGAGTTAGATGGTAAATGGCCTGTACTCGTATAGGGTTTCAAGTCCCAGGACACCAAAGCGTTTCACACTATTATTCTTTCACTCCTTCCCATGCTGGTGGTGGTGGGCTTTAATGTAGCCACAGCTGCCCTGGGGCAGACTGACAGAAGAAAAGCTCCTCCAGGATAAATTCAATACTTATGTTTTGGGACTGCAGGGGGAAGCTGGAGTACCAAGAAAGAAGATTTAGAATCAACACATGTCACACAACCTTATTGCTGACAAAAACAAAACTGACAAAGCTTAACAACTACAGAAATACCAGCCATATTTACTGATCTTTTGCAGTCAGCCAAGAAATGTATGAATTATAGAGTCTGTTTGGGAACCCTGCAGCTTAAAGCACACACCTTTAATAATATTAATAAGAACTACTTCCTTGTTTAGATGGAACAATAAACCTTATATATAAAATCTAAGATAGCCGAGCCATGGCGTTCAAATGTAATGATTTGAAACTGTATTAATAAACTCCAGAACCTTTGATAAAAAAAAAAACTATATAATTTTTAAGAGTTTAATTTTCAATAGTCAAGAGTACAAAATGACTGGTACATTTTCGTAGCTATTAAATCCATCAAAAATAATGTCACATAACAGACCTTCTGCTCTGGTTCAAATCATTTTTCCTCTTTATTTTTCCACAAACTGACATCATGCAGTTTAAGGGTAAGTCCCTTCAGCTAAAAATAACTTTCTATGACCACTGAGTGACTCTTCTAATGAATGGAAAGCTGCCATCTATGTGTATGTGTTTCACTTATAGACGGGAGATTACATGGGTGGAGGCTGGACACGGCGTGGAGAAGAGGGAGAAAGGGGAGTCTGCAGTTGTTATCTAGAGTAAAGATTTGAGGAGTTTTTACTGGAGGTAAATGGTCTTTGTCATCACTACGCAACTACTGTGCAATGTTGGCTGAACTGCCGGCCTCAATGTTTTGGTTTTTTTTTATCTCCACAATTTGGATCAACCCCAGCAACGGCTATAAAACATCCTCTGAAATCTGGTGCAAAAACAACAAAAAAAGACATTTAAATCCCTACAAATGATAATTCCCCTGTATGAGGCTGTTCTTCTGATATCTCCTGCACTTAAATAAACATTTAGACCAGTAACTGTTTAAGATAAGAAATATTAAAAATGAATGAGTACTCTGAATTGATTTAAACATGGTAATAAATTATTTTTTAATAAAATTTAATTGCATCATTCTATATCCACATACTTTATCAAAAAAGATAAAATACGCAACTTAAGTCATTTGCAATAGATCACATTTGAACAGTTTATTATCAACAAAAACAAGGCATTGTTATTCTTACTGGAAATATATCTTTTTCTTTATCCGGGGCAACAGAAAATGCTGCTTTCAAAGATCTAAAATAAAGAGAATGTCAACTTGCTCTGAAAGTTTTTATTAGCCTGAATCCATTACAAATGGCCTCTAATCCTTTAAAAATCTTATTTTTTTTTACTTTCTGTAGAATCCCAGTCCTCCCCTTTCCCTCGTTGCCTCGGTGTCACTGTTGTGACTGATGTCTTTTCCACCCTGCTGCCCTCTCTCAATTAAAGAGAAGGAAAAGCGTCCAATCCCTTTGACCTTTAGCTTGACTTATCCTTTTCAACTAAACATAAAAACATGGGTCTGACACCATGTCCACCTTTCCTATTTTAGTCAAACCCCCTCCCTGTCTCCGCTCACCCTAACAGTCTTTTAAAGGTATGTCTGGTTTTCTGCTCATGTCTTTATAAAACTTATGCAGGCAGAAGGTTTGCATATTTAATGGCTTTTGGTGAACAAATTGCATCTGCTGCTGAATAATGCAGATGTTAGACTGATAATGACCTTTAAATAGCCTTAAAGTTCCACCCAGCATTTTTCAGGGCACAGATTTATCATCAAATTCCATTAAAGGACATCGACAGGAAGCATAAACATCACTGTTAATGTACTTTTATTACAACTGATAGCATTGACATTCAAAATAAAAGTAATAAAAACAGAACATAATTCATTCAGACAGTCCCTTCCTAAAATTCGTTTTGGTTGCTCCTAGTGTCTCGTAGATGTATGAGGGACCTCAGCACCTCCTCTGTTTGCCTACTGCCCAGCTGTTTCCCTCCTCTACTCCTAACATTCACTGCTCCACTCTCACGTTCCTTATCACCCACAACTGCAAAAAAGGGGAGACAGAAAAAGCTCAAATATGTTAACACTGATAAAAGAGAGGCAGAAACAGAAGATGGAGCATCAGTGGGGGAAAACAACCCAGAGAACTGATATAGGTGGCTTTAGTCTGCTGCTTTCATTATTCATCTTTACCAAATATGTAGTTGTACTGGGCCAGCTGAGCAGAGCGAATCTTCTTATTTAAGGTTGCCCCGTGGTCGTCATTTAAATCCACCATGAATCCAGCTTCCTGAAACTGCTCCACCACCTTAAGAGGAAGGAAACGTCTTCCTTTTACATCTTTAAACATTGTATATTTACCAATTAATCACAGTGAAACAGAAAACGATGTTCCCACCAAAGACTGACCTGCCTACTGTATGACTCACTGTTGCCCCCTACAGGAATCACCATGATCTGCGATGGAGACAACCAAAGAGGCCTAGTTTGGACATAAGAGAAGGAGAAACGTTAGCATAGGCAGATCTTAATAATTTAGATCATATTTTAATCTTTTAATCCCCCCCCACCCAGCCAATACAACGTTTCTTTCATTATATGTCTTGAGTTTTTATATACAGGTATAAACATTTTTGTAATTTATTACAGGAAATAAAAGTCAAACTGAATAGCTCCAAAGCTACATTTTTTTACCCTTGAATCCTTAATTTGGATGATTATGGTGTACAGCTAAAAAAAATAAAAAGATTTTTTTGAGATAAAAAAATATTTTATAAATGAATTTAACAAGTTTTTTTAAAGTATGTCTGATTCTGAAAAAAGGGATAGCAAAAAAAAAAAAAAAATATGAACACTAATCTATTCCAATTAAGAAGACTTTACATGCAACAACTCATTTTTAAATTGAATTACTGTAATATAATTAACCGTTTTTGTAGTGTTTTGTTAAATAGTCTCCATCATCACCATTTGCCTCCAAAGTTCTCGGCCAGTATAGCGATCATTCTCTCCAGTGACCCCAGTACAGCCCTGTGGATCATCACTGGTCTGTGCAGCTGACCGTCCCGTCTGAAAAAAGTTTAAGATGATTAGGTCACAGTTCAAATCAATCAGGAGGGCAATTTTAATGATTTCTGAAAAGGTATCACTATCTGCTGAATTGACCAAAAATCCTCCCTCAGACTTCTGTTTATTTACCCTTTTCCCCCTAAAAAAAAAAATCAAATAAATAATATGGAATGAGATTGGCATAAGGTTAAGAAAGCAGAAATAAAAGCAGCATGAGAGAGGGAGATAAATGCTGTGCTATCTTTAACCTGAATAACACAGCAAGCTACACGGAGGTATGAGAGTTTATAAAAGAGACAAGGAGATGGCAGAACACTGGAGGTTTAAACCAGCACAGATGTAGGAATGTTTCAGAAACCCGGAGCCAAACACTGCAGACCTGAACCGACTCACCCGACGTACTGAAGGTTGAATCTGATGGGCAGCTGGAAGTCGAGCTGGATTGTGGCACACTGGTGCTGTCGGCCAATAGCATCTTTAATCTGGATGTCGATCTAAGATGAAACAGAGGTTTGCTTTCTTAGTGTCTGGACACACTCCTGCTTTTCAACAAATCTGACTTCAGAGCTCATAAGACTTCAGCTCGGGTCCAAACACATATTTGTGGACTGAAATTGTTACAAACTGGTTTCTGGGAGAAGCTGCAGCAGCTAATTGTGGCCAATGTGGCCGAGCTACACAGCTGAGAGGAATGCGTGGCTGAGAAGTGTCAGCCTGTGTGTGCGTCTACCTCCAACCTGACTTGACCTGCTTCCTGCTTTCAGATCAGATCAACTCTATCAAAGACTGAGATCCTTCTGCATCTTGTCCATTAGTTACACAAAAATTGGCATTACCTCAAACGAGGTGGAGCCCATTCTAGATTGAATATTTATAATTCAAAACTTTATTTAGTTTTCACTGCAGTGACAGGATCTCTGTGCCAGACCTAAAGCATGCCTGCAGATGTAACGAGGCAGGCAGCTCAAAACCAGACACAAAGCTGTGAAATGTGGCTGTTATAGTTCAGACCATCAGAAAAAAAAAACCATTCAGATCTTTAAAGATCTGTTGGTGTAACAGGCTTTAAATTGGTTGTATTGATCCAAACTTAAGAGCCGTTTGAAATGAAAACCTGAGAAAGCATAAATCTAAAGAGTTTTGTAAAAAAAATAATGTGAGAAAAAAGGACAACTAACATCTCTGCAGAGATGTTCATTTATAGAGACTCTAAAACATGCCTTTAGCTGACAGAGCGACACTATTAGAGCAGGAGTTATACCAAAACTGTAGAAAAAGAAAATCTATAAACATTTTTCGTGGCTTAAATTCTGTAAACAAATTCTTTTGCCATCTGATTTTTAATCATTTTAATTAAAAAAACAAATCAACAGATTCATCGATTAACAAAGTGATTGTTAGTTGCGAAACTCTACCAACTGTTTTTCTTCTTAATTTGTATTGACTTAGCAAGATTGTGATCGGCGGATCAACAGATGTCTGCCGTCAGTAGATGTTTGCACTTTCCACACGACCCAACCCACTGACCTTTGGTCCGTAGAAAGCTCCGTCTCCAGGGTTCAGGTCCCAACGTTCAGCAAACTGCTGCAGACTTTTCTCCAACTGCTGCTCAGAGACAAACACAAGAGTTGAAGAAGCACAGAGAGCATACAGGAGATCAATTCACATTATAAATATATGGACCCGGCTGTGTGAAGGAGCTGTGGAAACCCAGAACCGTGATGTTAGATTACTAACAACTGAATAAAACGGCCTCAAAGCCTCATTTAAATGAATCTATGAGAATCTATCTATAAAGCAGCTTGAAACTAGAAAAATGAGCCTTTATCTAGAGAATCATTTCAGCCAATTGTTCTATAAAAACATCTCCAATGAAAGTGCTGCCACTTTGTGAACCCACCAAGGAGCCAACTGTTTGTTTTTTTTTTTTGTCAAACCACACTGGTTCCAGTGTTTTAACTGGTGGCACTGGTTCCTTTTAAGCACCAGTTTTCACCAACACTTTCACTAGCAGCTGGAGGCGGGCTTATGGACACCAACAGCCAATCAAAACTACAACGAGAATCTTAGAACGATTAAATAAACATATGGGTTTTTGTTTGACCTAATTTAAAACCATAAAGGTGTGAAAGTAAATAAATCCAATTAGCACCATGAGCTGTTGTACGTTACCCACCATAGTTAGGTGGGTCAGTGCATAGAGGTGAACTTGTAGACACTAATTTATACTCAATTCAATTAACTGCACTAATAAATGTTTTTCTATGATCTGTTAAGCTAATGTCTGTGATTCTAGTGTATATCAAGTTGCATTAATGAATGAAGCTAATGAGGCTATCTGTGTGCAGAGACACTGAGGCTGACAGTGCTGTGATCCTGCAGGGAAATTAAAATCTAACTGGATAAAACATAAAACCATAAAGCTTACATTTGTACTAGGATTTTAAATAAAACAAAAAGGTACTTGTAGAAAACCAGAGAACTGGTTAAACACTTGGCAGAAACTCCTTAGTTGAGCCTTCTTTTAGTTTGGTAGTGGGATTAAGAGTGTGTGAAAGTGTGTGTTTGCCTGCTCAGCGTGGTCCCACTGTTCAGGCTCTCCCAGGCACGGAGTGGGACGGGTGGATAGCAAGCAGTGGAAGGAAAACCCAAATACTTGATAGACGCTCCGAACAAAGTCCAAACAAGCCACAATCTCCTGTTCCAGCTGTGGAGAAAGCATAAAACGGAGGTGGGACATGAGGGCAGAGAAGTACGCAGCTATCAACAGATTTGAGAGTGAAGACAAAGGGGTTCAAAGGGTTAAATTCCTACCCAGGTAAAAAGGGTGCTTCCAAGAATACATTAGCATTTCGGAGGCCAATAATTATCATGTGATCTCTGTGAATTACTGAGGTGCAAAAAAAAACCTGGAGGACAGATATGATAGGAGAGCTCCTGAGGCAGGAGATCAGGATGAGTGTAGAGCTGCAGCGCTCTGCATGTGGAGGTATCATGTTTAAATGGGACAAAGCCTCACATTCATCCAGACTGAGGCCTCCTGGAATGTTTCAGGAGTTATTTGGACAGCCCATCTAATCATCACGCCACATGTCTGCTTTAAAGGTTCAAGCGCCTCCAGAGACGCAGTGTGGTTTAAAGAAAAATAACCAGCATTCGCCGCCAACATGTTCTACCTGCTCCGGTGTGCAAAAAATGTGAGCGTCGTCCTGGCAGAACCTCCGCACGCGAGTCAGACCTCCCAGAGCTCCGGAGAGCTCGTTACGATGCAGAGCCCCGAAGTCTGCCCACCGCAGAGGAAGCTCCCGCCACGAGCGAACTCGATGCTCAAACATGAGACTGAACCCAGCAGGATAGAGTCGTTACCATGGAGATGGAGGGGATTTTACATACGAGTGTATCTTTCTGCTGTTACCAGTGTGCCGGACAGTTCATGGGCTTCAGGGCGAAGGTCTGAGAGTCCTCCGAGGTCACGGTGAACATGTTCTCGCTGTAGTGCTCCCAGTGGCCGGAGCGCTCCCATAAGGCTGTGCTATAAAGAGTCGGGGTCACGACCTCGGTGAAGCCTCGCCTTCGGTACTCGCTCTGAGAGGGGTCGGAAAGGGAAGGATGTGTGCAACAATGAGTGAAGGAGCGGGTCAGGCTGTCACAACAGCATGATTATTAAACTAAGACTAACATCCTGACCACTGACACAAAGTCATAAATCCTCAGAGTCATAAACCAAACATTAATAAGAGGAATTCAGTTTGTAGGAGAAACAGTCATTATGGACAGAAAGAAAATGAAAAGATTTCAGTGTCTGATTAAATAAATCCTGCTTATTTGGAGGTAGTAACATCATATTAGGGCTTGTATTTGGATTCATTTTATGTTAATTTAGCAGCACAATTATGCAGCTCGGCTGTGAATGAAGCCTGGTTACATGTTTAATTCTAATATATATTTACAGGAAAGAAATGAACAGATGGATCCAACTTAGAGGAGCACAAGTTTCAATCAACCTTAAACACATAATGTGCTTTACTGAGTCTTTGTTACATCTGACTCAATATTCTGAGATGACAGAAGAAAAAAATATGTCTGTATAAAATGGTTTTGTGTGCAAAGCTGTAGTCATAAAAAAAATCTTACAATAGAAATAAAACTAATAAAAGCCTGAGCAGGTCAAGTTTAATGTCCTCAGTAGATTTATTACTGCATTTGCTGCAAGTTTTGGTAAATTTTTAGCCTTAAGAGATCTTTTAAGGCTTATATTTAAGACCTAAAGGAATAATAAAAACAGCATATAGACTTGGAAACTTAATGGATCAACATATCTTGACTTTTTTTGTGTTTCTGAAAAAATGCATTTTAAATTAACTTTGTTTTTTATGAAAGGAGCATAAAACTTGGCCAGGTTGTGCATTTTGGACAAAACTTTATTTTCCATCATGTTTTGTAACCTAAACAGAGCAATAATATCTCCCTTTGACACTCGAATGCCATTTAATAGTATCTTTTTTTTAATGTGCTACAAATTCACCAGTCATGCATTAGAGATAACATCTTGCAAGCCAGCAAAGTTCGAAGTTTGAAACACTAAAAATGAAGATTTTATTTAACAACCATTGTTAGTAATTCCATATTTAACTTGTTTTTTGTTTATAAAATCAGTTTTCCTATAATCACACCAGAGGGAACGACATTGATGACTTAATCCATTCAAAACAGAACAGATCCTTAAACACCAATTTAAACACATAGCCTGAAATGTTATGATCAAAGGCCTGATGGTGCAAACGTCCATCAACAAAGGCAAAAACAGCGTCTTTTTGATCGTCTTTAAAAAAAAAAGAAATGGAGGGTATTCCAGCTGACACCCGAGCAGCCATGTTTGTTTTACTTCAGCTTTCTGTCTCTGGTCAGTGGTGATGTCATACACGTCACTGCGTTTCATTAGGTCTGAAACGTCTCTTCATTGAGACTAACGAATCCACTGCTTCCTGGCAAGGTATATTTTCAGGAGTCGGTGAATTCACTAACTTCATGAAAATGTTTGTTGACACTGAACTTAAAGTAGTGGACTTTAAAACAACTAGTTATATTTCTGAGACATAAACATATCCTATTTAGAGGCTCATTGTTAAAACACTCTGGAAAACACAGAACTGTTGAAATACTGATTGATGAAAGTGAAGATTCATTTGAGAATCACTGAGTGGTAGTTCTGAGATAAAATAAAATATAAAATGCTATAACATGTAAAAATGATGTAAAAGATAGAAATGCACCTTAAAAGCAAGTACTTGCATAGATTCAATCAGGAGTGTATATAAAATTGAAGGTTTGTGTAAATATATGTATAATGAGATGTTTAATTTAACTGGGCCTGCTAAAGATAATGAGTCTGTTTCATTATATATTTCAGGCTACATGTAGTTTTAAAATGGATAAAATGCAGAGCACCTTAATAAAGTCGGTGAGCGTGTTGTAGATGTGGGCTCCTTTAGGCAGGAAGAAGCAGCTGCCTGGGCTCACGTCACTGAAGAAGAACAGTTCCTGATCCTGTGCATAAAAACACCAAACTGACGGCGGGAAACCTGACTTTAATGTTAAGCTTTATGCAAAGCGCCTCTTATCTTACTGTTCCAATACGTCTGTGGTCTCTCCTCCTCGCCTCTTCCTGCTCCCTCTCCCACTCCTCTCTGTCCTTCTCCCCTGGAAACGCCACACCTAATAGGCGCGTTAAACCGGCAGACTCTGTCTGGTCGGACAGGGTGACGGAGGACAGCTGGGATGACACAGCAGCAGCGTGGGGAGGATAATGAGCGAACAAACAGATGGTAACAGAGGAAAGGAAAGTGACAGGCTGGCAAAAAAAGAGAGGAAGATTGGACAGAGGAGAGCCAAATCTATGTGGTGGAGGGCATTGTGTTAGAGCTTGGAGCAGGAATATGGCCTCTGGCAAACACAACATCCTGCCACCAGTACTTCCAGCCTCATGCTGTTTTTGAATTACAGTCTGCCCAGAACAGAACCAGACCCACGAGTCGGTAAAACGGGGGTGAATTGTATTCATGCAATAAAAAGAGTCACAAGGGTCCAAATAACGAGGTAGATTTGATGTAATTTAACCAAAGTGTGATCACAAATTCTCAACTGATCTTTAAAGCATGAGGAATAAAGGGTAGAGCTGTGTTTGGCTTTCAGGAAGCTGGTTTTCCATCTTTGAGATGAAGACGACTACAGAGTAGTAAAGAAAGAAAAATCAAGAAAAGAAAGAGTTAGATTAAGGACCATCATAAGGACCAACCTGGAGCATCTTAAAGACCTTAAGGAGGCCTGTGTGTGGGAGAAGGGGCCCATTACACACTCCTAGACTGTCCCCACACCTGGATCACACAAAGGATAGCAGCTGCTCAGATTTTTGATCTTACAAAAAGCAGATTAATATCCATACATACCTGTAGACTGTGACAGTGGAGCTATTTAGCTGTTCCTCAACAAACTGGAGTCTTAGTTTGCTGTCCTGTAAAAAAACACACAGACAGTGCTTTAGATTGAAAAGAATGTAGGCCAACGGTTTTCTCATTCTTCTCTCTAATAGCTTATTGCTTAATATAACATACGATAACAGCAGAACATAACATGGTAATAAACACCATCACATCAGGAAAGGTTCAACTTAAGCCCTTATAGAGTGATTATGATTTATATTTTGATCCGTGATAAATAAAAACAGTCTAATACTTTCAATTATACATCAAATGTATAAGCAGATTTTCGTAAGGAATAATGTGAGGGAATCATTCTTAACTCTAGTAAACATCTAATAAATAAACTTAGTGACTTTTACTTCACTTTTTTAACACCTTTTTAGATCACAGAGTGTTATTATTGTTATGAATGGACAGTAACGTCTAAACTTTGCTAAAATGTCAAATTGACAATATTTGCGCCACAAAGTTTGAATCAAACCTACATTTAAAACGATAAAATCTAACCGCTTGTCAATCCATTCATATGATAAATGATTTGTTGCACCAGTAGAAGTGGAAATGTAGAGAACATCAAAAGAACAACACGCAGAAATGCTGTCAACGTCTCACCAAGCGCTTTGATGATGGTTACCATGGTATTTCGTGGTGTTGAACAAACTGAATTTATTGTCCTCATCTGTATAAAACAAGGTGCTAAGTCCTTATATGTGTTGAATTGAACATGTCCACCTATATGGAAATGAATTCAAGCAGCCTATTGTAAATAAGTCTGTCGGTTCTTTCTGTTCCCTCTGATCTGATTGGTCAAACCATTAGAGCTACTTCCTAATAATGAAGGCGGTTTATCACCAAAACACGTTTGCCACATGAATGTCTTTAAGGCCTAAAATTAAGACTAAAATAAATGATTTTCAGTATGCAGCAGAAGTCCATTTTTTGCAGGTTGTGTGTCGCTTTTTAAAGCAATAAGAGAATAAGATGACATTTAAAGAATGCCGAACAATCACAACATAGGAGGACTTCAGCCTCTATTAATGTCTATTAATGTCTTCTATTCCTGAAGTAAAACAGTTTTCTTTTGATGCATCAATGTCCAGCACAAAGGAAGGGAAGCATAAAGAAGTACTACTGACCTTAAAGAGTTTAAGAAGCTCTGCTGCGTTTAGGTCCAGTTGATATAAAGGAAGTTTAAGTGCTGCAGCTGCCTTACATTTTGCTTCAACATCACCCAGAGAAAAGGAACTGAGGAAGGAAATAGACTGAGGTTCAACAATCAAATCCTGACAAAATCAACAGGACTAATGCTCCATCTTCAAATCTTGTTGCTTTTTCATGTTGAATATATGTTTCTCTGTTAGTAATTTAGAAACAAAAAGGATGATAAAGTTCAAGAGAAATTCAAACCAATAATAAAAGCAATGTTCTAAATGGAAATCAATCCTTTTTTTCTTAAGTCAATTTCTACTTATTTGTTAATAGACTTAAAAGTCTGGAAGTTCTAACTTATTTCTAAATGAACATCTGTAGTTTGTAAGCTTGTATAGGATCCCTGAGTACTAGAACCATTAATAACATATTTAATGTAACAACAGATGCAATGTACAAAAAAATAAAAAAAAAAACGAATTCCCACATTCCCAAAACTCTTTTTATGAATTAACTTCCAAATAAGTCAGCTCTGCGACTTAAACAGAAACAATACTGATTTGTACATTTACACAAATACGTCACCTGCTGCCAAGGACATAGTCACAATAGAGTCCGAGCTCTGATGCCCCTTCCCGACACACCTCTGCTCCAAACACCCCCTCCAACACACCACCGACGACACACGCTCCTGTCCTCCATGCTGCCTGTAAATGAGAGGTGTTACAGAGGGTATATCAAAACAAGGCCTGTTTACAGTTTACAAAACAAATACAGTAAAACCTATTTCTTTCTGTAGTCAAGGAGAGTGCAGCTTATTTGGCTTTGGTGTTTAAGCTGTCATAAACCGGAGCTCTGGGTCACATCTCCTTCGACCCTCTAAAGTTACATAGGCACATTTTTGAGAAGAGCACAGAGCATCGCTATGCCCCCAATATGCTGTGTGTTGAACTGAAAAATCATTTATCTCAAATTAAACAAATACTTTGGTCAAAAATGACTCAGGTTTGCTTTAATAAAACAGGAAAACAATCCATACTTGTCTCCCTTCAGGTGTGTTAAATCCCAGAAACTGCAGTTCACAGTCTCCCTGTAGAGGTCGTCCCAGCTCCCACAGCTCCCCGTTCACCTTACTCACCAGAGCTCCTTTCACCCTGCAATAAAACTTGGATTGGTATCTGCAGATATCCAACACATCAAAACATCTGAACATGCATTATGCATCTACCTCAGACTCTGTGCTATGGAAAGAGGCGTGGTTTCTCCAGATGTTCCCTTTACCCTTTGTCCATCGGTAAGCTGGATGCAGAGAGGATTTCCTCTTATGTCAGATCCCTTCTTGCCTCGTTGAGCCCATAGAGACTCAAAGACTCGCAGGCGTTCAGATAATGCTGGAGACAGCTGAAGATGGAGAGATAGAGAAAAAAAAATGATCAAATGCAATGGAGCAGCCACAAAGCTCTTTAAAATTAAAACCTGATGAAAGTTAGGAGAACAGGAACTGTCATCAAACTAACCAACAATTTATGATTTCATCTATGAATGCTATCCTGAAGCTATGTTTTCGTAACAGGAACCCATGTGCTTCTCACTGCTCTAGTCTAGTTAGATTAATATTTTATAAGCCCTAAAGGGTTTTACATAAACACTGGAGAATATTAAATTATACTTCCAACATCATTTTATTTGTTTCTGCTCCTCTGTGTCGAGTAAAAAGACCTTCCAGTCAAGACCCTGATGACTCTTAAAACTCTGGTCCACAGGCTTCCTCTAGTGGTAGAAAACTGAATTGTTTGCGCCACAAAATTCACAAGAAAAACTGATTCAATTGGTGGAAACTGAATGTAAAGTTTGAAAAGTGAGGTAAGGTGCTCACAATACAACATGTTTTAATATCAAAGGTTTAGAGCCTACTTCATTTTAAGCCATTGAATTTCAAGGTCATGGTAAATATTAGAAAATATATCAACTATGGTTTGTCATGAACGAACCACAGGCTTAAAAAGAAAGGAATGAAAGTGGGAAGGAAGGATAAAACAAGGAGCAGTCAAATGACCAAAGATAAGTAACAAAGAGGAGTTGGACAGAAGAAAAGGAGTAAACTGAAAGAAAAGAAAAGGAGAGAAAGGGAATGAAGAAAACAAAAGAAGCAGAGGAGCGGCAGAAAGAATCAAAACGACAGCAAGATGGAAGACTATTAAAAATAAGACAAATAAATAGACATAGGAAAATGGAAGAGTTTAGAAAAAGACAAAATGAGGAAGAAGCAAATGAACAACCAACAGTTGAAATACAAAAAGAACAACATAAGACAGAAGAAAGAGCTGAAGAAAAGGAAGAAATAACTAAGAGATGGAATAAGTAGCTTTAGGAAGAAAGGGAACAAAGGACAAAGTAGAGAGCAAACTGGAGGATGGAAAATGAAAGAAATGAAGGAAGACAAACTAAGATGGGAAGAAATTAGGATTGGGCAATAAATCAATATATATGACAACAGAGGGTTGATCAGAATCAGTATAAAAAACATAGATTATAACCACTTGGTCTTCTGTGGGATGTAGGCAGATGAAACCTCTCTAAGCCAAAATAAGCAAAGCTGGTAGCTGAGCTGGCTTCTTTTTAAAGGGTCATTTATTTGTTTTTAAAACAGGGTTACAAGTTAAATTTAGACTTTCATCCCCCTTGTCTTTATTTCAAGAATTAAAATAAAATACTATGAAAGGCTTATATAGTGATACATTTCTCCACCATATCCCCGGGCCCTACAGAAGACATAAAGTGAAAAACTAGAAAGAATAAATAGAATGTAAAGGTAAGAACAGAGAATAATCTTAGATGAAAAAAATAATAATAAATAAAAATAGATTGTTAAATAAAGTCATTTTTTGTTTTTATCCTTGCATGAAAAAAAAATGTTCAGAACTGTAATTTTTTAAGTTAGTATAGAAATTCGGGCTTCAAAAAGGAACATTTCTAGGATGATTTTATAACCTAGAGGGAATTACTGCAAACGTGAAAAAACGTGCCCGTGGCCCTTTAAGAACCCCCTTTAATATCCCAAATAATCCAGCAAGCAACTTTGGATATGGTTGACGTGGAACATAAAGCCACCGACACACAGTGCATCAGGGATGTGGCAGCTCTCTCTGCCACAAAAACTATAGCAGGTTTCCAACGAACCCACACTGTTGAACAGCAGTTCATTGATGACTATTCTGATGCTATAATTATGCACAGAAGTGGCCTATTTGAGGTTAACTAAAGGGTCAATATATTTAGTTATATGTCTTGTTATAAGTAAACCAAAGGCTCTATCTGACTTTCCCTTAGACAAAGAAAGACATCTGCCAAACGGAAGGTGCTGATGCAGAAACGTTGATAGCAAAAGTCCACAAATGAGGCTAAATATGTCAAAGATATTCAGGAAAAAACCCAGAGGACAGTCGGCTCATCTCTTGGAGTGGCTTTATTCATAATAAACCTTTATGTGAAGCCTGGCAGCTTAGCAGAGTAGAACTAAAATACAATACTAACGAATCACCTGAGGTGTCCGTAAAGCCGCTCTCTAAAGACAGAAAAATAGAAGAGCTGCGTCCTCTGATAGATAATCTGGGTTTACTAGTGCATTGTGTTTTATGCACAAAGAAAATGCCAAAATTCTAATTCTAAAATAAAAAATTTAACATAGAAGATATTAGAGATATTTGCTTTAAAAAAAATAAAACCATAGCATTTTGAGCATAATTCAGTGACAACACTGTAAGCAAAGACTACAATGTATATTGAAATATGGAAAAGATTTCAGAGTTACTGAATCTTAACATGTTTCGATATTATAAATCTATTTCTTTTTTCCTCTTGCCCTACAGTTAAGGTTGCCCCGTCTATGCAGCTCAGGGTGTTTAAAAACAGAAGCACTATGTATTCTCACACTAACAACATTCACAATAACCTATACAGCAGGGATGTCCCTATCAAACATCAGCAAATAAAAAACAGAATTTTGAAAATAGTGGCCTACATCTAAAATCTCCAATATCAAAGAGATGAAAGAAAAACTCCACTTCTATTCACTGTTTGGGTAACATTTTGATTAATAATAAATCAGTCAGTTGTTTTCATACTTTATGTTGTTAAATATTGTTCTGTTTAAGTAAGATCACTGGATCAAGTCTTTGGTATGTTTGACTGATGCTGATATTATATCAGGTCAATATCAATAAAAGTCAATACTCAAAGCTGCAATATAGCTATAACAAGTTGTATCGGGACATCCCTACTATCCAAGTTACAACTACTCATCTGTTTGCTCGGACCAGATGATCACTGAAGCTGCTGCTTTTATCACTCTTCCTTGGTTGAACCATTTTTATTACTCCTGCAAACTGGGAACATACCGCAACAGCTGCAGGTTTGAAGATGCCCTGATTCATTCATTCAAGTAATCAAAATCTGTACTTTATCAAATTTTGTTTGGTCCTTATGCTGCCCATTTTTCTGTGAGCATCATATGAAATTTAATATGCTGTGCTTGGAGTTCTCTTATTGCTTAACAAACCCAATACGCCAATAAGTGACAATGTAGAGATTAGGGCTGAAACAATACTAGCAAAACACAACGTATATATATTTAGCATTTAGAATCAAAATGGTTATCAATTACACTCTATAACACCTTAAGCCGTTCTGAGCATTGAATAGTTTTTAAAAATGTTCTAGCCATTTTAAATCATTAAATTTGTGCCTTTTTTCTTTCACTCTGATACTTAAGTCATTTCAATTTATTAAGGAGGATATCTTTTTAGATCAGTCAGATAAAAAAATGGTAATTGATTACTTATAAAGAATAAAATTGATACCTGAGGCCCTAAAAAAGATTGACTGATATTGGTACCATGACCTGCCAATCATTTTTGCTATGCCTTATCAGTGTAAGAGATGAACCCTAACAGGAATGCTTGGAAATTCAGATATTCTTGTGCTTGGGACAAATTACCTTTAGTAGAATACCAATAATCTCAGAATAGTCAAACTATTGTTAAGCAAGTGCTTTGTGCTGATATTGACACCATGTTTTTTTTAAAACAGTAGCTGTATAAAAACAACAACAAAATGATTAATTGGTCCCTTAATGCATTTTAGGTCAAAAACATTCCTGTTAAATTTTGGTGACTGTAAACCCATCAGAGCGTTGCCTAGATGTAACCTTCAGAGTCACATAAAAGCAGTTACTAAGTCAGCTTTTTATTACCTGAATAACATTTCCAGGATTAAAGGACTAATGTCCAAGCAGGATCTAGAAAAACTGATTAATGTATTTATCTTTAGTAGAATTCATTACTGCAAGTGTATCATAGCTTTGTCTGTTCACCCAGAACCAAAATGGAGAAGCAGCATTTAGTTTCTATGCTTGACTTATCTGGGACAATCTCCCAGAAAACTGTAAAAGTACTGAAAGCCTGAGTTCTTTTGGGTCAAAGTTAAAAACCCATTTGTTTAGAAGTATATATATATATATATATATATATATATATATATACACACACACACATATATACACATATATACATATATATATACACACACATATATGTGTGGTCCAGTTTGCTCCACTTCCTGTTTGTATCATGTTTTTAGCATCTTCCCTTTTACTGTTTAATTCCTGTAAAACACTTTCAATTATCCTTGTAATTAATTATGTTATAAAAATAAACTTGCCTTGCCTTTTCCCAGACAGCATGCATGAACTCTTATATATATGTGTGTGTGTAAAAACATCAATAACTTGTTAGCCAGGAATAGTCTGAACGTGAAGTCATGATTGCTAAAGCCTTGCAAAAATGGCTTCTCCACAATTTTTAAATAGACATCAGCTGAAGTTCCTGACATTACATTGACATACAGTAAACACAGACTGCAATGTACGCTAATGCTAGCATGGTTAGCTTCTTCTTGCTATAACAACCTCCCGCACCTTGCTGTACCTCCTGCGTACGTAGACTGTTGATCTACTGATGACCAGCTCAAACAGCCGAGTCACCGCCATCCCGTTTGCGCCAAACAATGGATTACTTTCTAAACATGTCTCGTTTCTTTCCCCCTCTGCAAGCTGCCATGACAGGAAACACGAAATTAGCAACCACGCGGTGACGTCCGTTAGTGTCTAGAGTTGTGACGCTGATTCTGGTTCAACGTGCGCGCTCGGGGAGCTAAACACAAGAGCGCGCTTTCACCCATCAAATGCGTTCTGCAAAGGCCGATAAATGAAGGACGTGATACTACGAAGCTATAAAGGCAAGCAAACAGAAGCTTGGCTGTTATAGGGCGTTTATAATAAATTCTTGTTCCGTTACACGATAAACGTTCTTGCGCAGGCGCCAAACTGCTGCCTCTAGGCTGGTAGCAAGGCTGACTGGGGAGTTTATGGGCTGTATTTTTATATTTACAGCCAGTCACAGTGATCAAACATCGAAAATACCCCCTGCACTAAAAAAGCCTCCTCTCCCTCATACTATATCGAACGTATTAATACAATTTTTATTTTTACATTGTTTTTATGTGTAAGCAGCGAACAGTCACGTGCTGTCTTATTTTAAATCTACTAAAATAAAATTATCTGCTATGTTTAAAAAAAAAAAAAGTTTTAAAGGATCCAATGAAGCTATCATTACTTTCAGTGTTCAACATCTTCAGGGTGAAGTACCACCAGTATGCCACACGGGGGTGCTAGAGCACCATAAGGGACTAACGTCAAATGAATAGGGATGACGTAAAACTTGAAATATCTTCTATTTCATAGGTTCCTTAAAACGATTAATCATTAATATATTGAGTCATATTTACTAACTTAAAACGGGTAACTTGTGTACAGCATCTGCAACTGAGACGTTTGATAAAACGCATTATGCATAAAAATTGTTTCCTTATGAAAACATTCAACATAAAAAGTTATGTGGGTTATAACATATGTTTTAACTGTAGATCAACATTAGCTGCCAAAAAAAACCCGAATCCAAAGAGTTGCCCATAACATAGTTCCCTACTGCTTTATGTCAGGTTTATCTGTTGTTTTTTAAAAAATGTGAAAATCCAATAGGGTCACCAAACATTGCAACAGGTAAGATCAGGTTAAAATGGTTTGTGTAAAAAAAACAGGTCAAGCTTTGATGCAACTTAAGTTCAAATAGTTTTGGGTAAAATGTCCTTTCAAATTAATTAGTAAAACAATTGCAAAGCAACTTGAAAGGTATCTTTTTTTTTTTAAAAAAAAAAGCAGTGATACATAATAGTTTATGGCTCATAGTTAAAAAAAATACCTATTTTGTTTGAGAGCTAGTCTTGTATTCAGGCTAACAGAGCTGCAGCAGAATGTGTGCATGTTCACCACAACAGAAAGGACTGGACACTCAAAGACCAGTAATATAAGCATCATTGATGAGAACAGCAGTTAAATTTGTCGAATATATACAGACCATCAGCTTCAGTACATCTTCAGTCATTTTCAAACTCAACCTTTTTCAAATCAGAAATTCTTGATGTGAAAAGAAGGAAAAACATACATTTACAAAGATTAAAGAAAAGAAGTTTAACATATTGGGTGTTTGCTTGTTGATATTTAAAAACTAACCCAGCGCGTTTTAAATGTAGTGTAACCACTGTAAACTGACTACAGCTGGGTTAACTGCAGAGGTGACTGTACAGCTGATGTTAGCAGTAGAGTGAAACAGACATTGTGAACAATGTGGTAACACGTTGCTTACATTTTAAAACTTGCCTATTATCAATTTCATGCAGAATGTGAAGTATTGTGAGAGATTATTATCAAAAAATCAATCTGCAGACAGAGAAAGAAAAGGTCTGATAAAGGTGCAACAGGGATTAGAGCACAACAATCTGCACCTCTCATCAAGTGGCTAAGATCTTTGAAACAACTCCTGCAGAACCAGAACGATACTGCTTTGTTTGCCTTCTGTTGAACAAGAGGAGCAGGGGTAATTCAAGAAATAAGAACGGGCTGGAAGCAGAAAAAATGAGCAACAGAAAGAAAAAATATATATTTATCCTACATGTTTTATCCTCTTTGAATATGCAATGAAAAAAAAAAGCTAGTCTTCAATTAAATTCAGCTGTTACTGCTGTAGCATAACCTTATACTGACACGAAGAGTAACCCAACCTTTATTTCAAGTACATTTATTGTTTGAGAAAAAAAAAGTTTTTTCCATATTCTTAACGCAATCCCTTTACCTCATTTGTTAGTGTCTCCTATTAATAACTGAGTGCAATCCAAGTCAATCAGAGTTGATAGGATTTTAATTCATAATTTAACAACTTCCTGTTTCCTGTGAGTATAAAGGAGACCCAGAGGCCCATTTGTTTTAGCAACTGGACTTGGACCAATATTTAAATATGTATTGAAAGAAAAAAAAACAAGTTTCAAAGCTCACTATAAGAGAACATAATAAAGAAAATCTTTATTCTACTGGGTTATTTGGGAGCAATGTGAAACAAAAGCACCTTTCAGTCCTTCCAAAACAAACAAAAGGACTTTACTGAACTCTACCAAGACTTTAACAGAATGTGCTTTGGTCAGACTGATATGGTGTAAAAATGAGATGTAATGATTGAGACCTCCTTCATTATCAGCTTTACAGATGTGAAATGTTAACATTTAACCCTATCAGGAAATTAAAAAAAAGAGGATAAAAGTATTAACAGAATCGGTTTAAGGATGTATGTCATCAGTTCTGTTTCAAATATTTAAATGAAATAATTGTTAAATTGACAGTATAGGATTATGCTACTGCGATGAAAGACAGAATCATTTAAGAAATTTGTGAATATCTGCCGCTGGGCAACCATAACATTTTTTCCTGTTAAATAGGAAACAACGTCTGAAATTTGTGAGGAAATGGAGCCTAACTGATGACAAGATGTAATCCAAACAACAAATTACCAATTCCCCTCCCCCACCTCAATTTAAACTCTTGATTTTATTCAGATTAAAACACTGTGAACCCTTGAAAGACCGGTAGAGTGGGCCTCCTTTCCCTTTCTGCTGCTCAGTGTATTTATTACCCAATTTTTTAAAAACAGGACACAGGTGGACCTTGAGGTCCATTATCCCAACACTTGTCTTTAGAGTTGTGATTTAAAAAAAAGGATAGTTAGTAATTTATGCAAAAAATTGCAGGAAAAAAAAAAAAAAAAAGAACATTCAAGGTTAAGCTTCTCCAAGATCTCGCCCCCATTAAAAACGAGATCGATAACGATCATTTGACTCTTTTCTTTTTTCTTTAGAAAAAAAGCTTGAAAAAAAAAAAGGTGTATCAACTCAGTCACTCTTTATATTTACAAGGTTAGAAATATACAGTGGGAGGAATAGATGGATGCAAAAAGGGTTAGCAAGAGAAGAATATGTACAGCAGGTATTCCACGCATCAGAACAACCGTCAAATTCACCTGTGGCAAAAAAAAAACAAACATCACTTCAAAGAAGAAATACCAGGTTTTAGATTTTTAGATTCACAGCATCCAGCTCCCACCACAACTATTGGCGCCGATACTTAAGATGTGTACAAAAGCCTTAGAATAAAATCACTATAAAGACTTATGTCCCCAACTGGTGCAGTTCAAACAAGGGACTTTTGGACTATTTGCTTTTTTTTTTATTTATTTTTTCATATATCACCTTTCTGACAAGATAAGCTTGGTTCCACTTCACCATCCTGGTTTTAATGGTTGAGCTATTTTCTACCAGCCTTGACTGAAATAAAAAAAAAAAAAAAGATTCCAGATCAAAAGTGTAAACCAAACAGACAGTGCCACTTATTTTTCTTAAATTTTGAAGTTAATTCACCAGCATTCAATTCTAGCGTTGGGTTTTCTCATCATTTCAATGCTGCACCAAAATCATAGTAATTGCAGACTTCACATCTTCGATGTGTTTGCCGCCAAGTGTGGAGGATGCTGTACGCCCCTGAATTTATAAGAGATTACCTTGGAAATTGTTCTCTGTTAATTTTTAGGTGAATATTTAGACAACATTTTGGGAAATGTAATAAATCCTGGAGAGACTGAGAGGATTTTATTTCCCTTTAAAATAAAGCCAGACAGGAGGGGATTCATTTAACTGAGCATTAAGAGTTCAAATAGAGGCAAACAGCAAGACTGCTGAAGTTTAAATGGACTCATTGGCTTAGTTTCTTCTATATTTTGTACATATATTCGTACTAATGGGAATGGTTTCTTCTTTTTCAGGGAGAGCTGTGCGCCAGTTTTATCCTCATCTTTGGGCAAAGCGTCAAACCAAGTTGGCTGGTATGAGAGGTAATCTTTTTGTGTAAAGCTGAGCAATAGCAACAGATACTTTTTAAAATTGCTAAGCTATTGATTTAGGGGACCTCATGCTCACCCATGAGAATCAATTCTTTGGTCATCTCAGGTGAAGTAACTCCAGAATCACAGAAATAGAAAGTATCATTAAACATCTGCTTGAACTATGCGTTTTATTCTTGCGGTTATTCCATTCACGGTGCAGCGTCGTAAGAGTGGAAAAAATGGAAGCTAGCAGGTTATACAAGACTCTGCACTATGCAACTGATGACCTCTGAGGAGGGGGTAAAATGAGCGGCCACTACAGCCAGAGAATCAAGACTTTTTCAGCTATTTACACACAACCTAAGGTAGGTTTCCTTCAACTTAAGTAACAGAGTAAAGATATCTGGGCTCATACCAGCAGGGCTAACACACACTGCACTGTTAGATGTGTGGCTTGAACTTCTCATTCAGCTTGTCAGTCAACCACTTCAGTAGCGTGGGGGTAGGTAAGGCCTCTTCTGAGCGTGGAAGGGACCGCCTGGGAACGGGGGGCCGGCTCGCTTCCCTCCATGAAACCCGCCTCTGGGGTGGTCTTGAGACAGGCTTCGGCCTCGCAGCGGGGGTCTCTGCTGCATTGGAGTGGGAAGGATCGGGGATCGGGAGGTGGGGAGGTTGAGGAGGGGGACGGGGTTGGAGCTTGGGTTGTGGGGCTGAGCTGGAGGACTGGTTGGGGGTTTAGAGACGGTGGAGTCCCCTACGGGGGAATTGGGCGTGGAGGGAGAGGGGGTGGAGGATGTGGGTGAGGGGAGAGGTAAAATCAAAGGCTCCTTCACTCTGCCGAGTAAAGGTGGAGGAATGCCAGGCGCACCTGGGCGGTGGAGAGGGGGTGTATGGCGAGGGATTAAAGGCTCTTTAACTGTGCCGGGACGGGGTAGCTTAGGGGGGTCGCCTAGCAACGATGACATGAGTGGTGGTGGGGTCACCTTCTGGCCTCTGTGTCCCATCCTGCCACGCTCTGCACCCTCAGGTCGGACCGGTGGCGGAACAGACAAGGGGTGATCCACAGGGACCAACATTCCCCCCACCATCACGCTGTGGGGCAGAGCAGGGTGTGGAGGAGGCGGGGGCGGGGGAAGGCGAGGAATCGGGGGAACAGCAGTAAAAAAGGGAGATGAAGGAGGAAGATGAGGTTGGAGGAGTGATGGAGGAGGAGTCTGTATGTTTTCAGTGTGGTACGGCATTGGGAACGGAGTTTGAGGAGGAGGGAGAGGAAGAGACGGGGGAGGGTGAAGGTGTGGGAGATGGTGTGGGGGTGGAGGAGGAGGGGGTGGAGGAGGAGGGGGTGGAGGAAGCATTGCGGGGTTCAGGTCTTCAGTACCTCCCTGACCCATGTTAATAGGAGGGGGTAGGACTCGTTGCGACGGAGGCTGACCCTCCATGTATTCCTCCTCTTCGTACCACATCGAGGCGCCTGGACGATTCCCAGCTCCTCCCCCTCGCCGAGAGCCTCGGCCAATCACGCGGATGCTCTCGACCGTCTTGATTCGTTCTCCAGCGGGTGCACGGTTTGAGTAGCCCAGAGTCTGGATTGGTGCCCCTTCAGTGTGGGGTGACACTAATGTCTCAATGCGATGGTACTGACCTTCCTTTGCATCTCCTGCTGGCAACTCTTTAGCATTGTCCTTTTCCTTCTTTCCATTACCAGAACCAGTGCTCGCCTTCCGAGAGCCGGCAGAGAGTCTCCGCTCTCCCATGGCTCTGCTGCTCTTACCCTTCAAGTCACTGCCAGGGGAAGAGGACTTCTGCCTCCTTATCAAGTCCTCTTCATTGAACTTACTGCTGCTCCTTTTTCCTGCACCAAATCTAGAGGAGGAACCAAGAAAGTCTCCGTTGTTGCTGCTTCCAGAAGGGGTGACGGCAGCATCCCAAGGGTCATTGCGGTAGGCTGTCGGTGAGAGGTTGTGGTTTCTGGATGAACTCAAAGATTCTGGCATGCCGCCGGGAGTGTCCATGATCTCATCCTGCGTCGGAGTCCCAGCTGTCTCGTCCCTCACCGGGGTGCCATCAACCCCATCGGGACTAGCATCACCCAGGGCCATGCTGAAACCCGGATTACCCTGCAAGAAACTGTTGATCTTTGACTCTAAGCTGGGGGGAGAGACAGAGGGAGCTGAAGAACGAGGAGGGGGTGGAGGAGGGGAGAGCTGCTTCTCCTTCTCCCAGTCTCTGGCTTTAACAGGTTCCTCTTGTTTGAGACTGTTTCGCAGGGGAGATTTAATCTTTGGGGTGGTTGGGGTTACTGGGGGTTTGACACTTGTTGATTCTGGGGAGGTTCGGTTGGAGTTAGCTGCAGAAGTCTGGGTCACACTTTGAAGCAGAGATGACAAACCTGCTTGAAAGGATAAAAAAAAAGTAAACATCTTGACGTAAACTGTATAATTACATCTAATACGTTAAATATAAAAGATGCATCCAACCTGATGTGTTAGTTTTAGACAGAGCGTTTAGGATCCCTTCAGGGGTTATGTCAACTCGTGACAGGATGCTAGCCAACGCAGGACTCGGAGGGGTCGCCTTGGAGACAGCCGCTTGGCCTGTAGGGGTGGTGGGCGTTCCAGGAGACGGCCGAGGAGACGGAGTAGGTGCTGGGAGAGCAGCAATGACAGGACAGAAAATCAGAGCAACAGTAATAAAAAGATCAACTAATTTGTATTTGGCAAACAGAACATTAAAGCTAATGGGAAACACCAACACTTCTGAATGCTGATGTAACTAAACCCACAGTTCAATTCCCAAATGAGCCACATGAGAAACATGAAAGGTAGCTAAGGAGGCCCCTACCTACTGACTAAAATGAAATCCTCTGGGTGCCAATTTGCCAAAAACTGTTTCTTATTGGTGATCAAACATCCAGGTTTACTAAAGGTAAAATCTGATTATTCATCCAACCCCACACTGTTCATTTGAGAAACCAAAACTATATGTTTGTTGTCTTTTAATAAATAAACCATCAGTTTATCTTTACACGCTCAGCAAACAGTATAAAAATCTTACATGTGAAAATGTGACCTTTGAGTTTTCTATTTTTAATAAAAGAAAGAAACATCTCAAAAAACATTTATTTGATTCTGTTTGGAATAAGGCTGTAGCATGATTGTGATTTGCCACAACGTTTATGGTACCATAAAGTTTCCTGGTGCAATCAAACTCTCCACAAGAATGTAAATTATATTTAAATAATATGAAGAGTCTTTTATTTTGCAGTAGTTTTTTTATTTCTTTTCATTGCATCATAAAACTAACGACGACCCATCCCAGACCCACCTGTGTTCTTCATGGCAGATGTAAGTGAGCTGAGAATGGAGCTGATCTTCCCCAGGTCCACTTTGGCCAGGTTGACTCCCAGAGGGGTGGTGGGGGCAGCTGTGGCTTTTGACGGAGCAGGAGTCACTGTGGTTGCCACGGTAACGGCAGCAGTGCTTGTCTTGGATGGTTTTGTGGGCGTGTTTGGAGGCTTTGATGCTGCATCTGATTTTGTCTTGGAAATGGGCACAGATGGCTCATCTTCCTTGTCATCTATGAGAATACCAAATATGTCAACAGTATTTGTTATTGCTGCTGTAAGCTAAGCTAGTTTCTAACAAATAACTCTTTTTCCTGTGTTTACTTAATTCTGATAAAGTGCCACCCCCCAAAAAACTCCTTGGAATTTGCAAAAGCATTTAGTTGCATCGGAAAAAACCCAAAAACATAGTGTCAAGGAGGACTCACCCTGTGTAGCAGCAGTGCACACCTCCTCGTCAGACATATCCATGTCTTCCATGTCTCTGTTGTCGTTTTGGAGTTCTCCTTCATCCATAGCCTTGCCGTCAAGCTCTGGATCCACTTTGGCCCTGGTGGTTTCCATTTCCAGGAAGGGGGAGTCGGACCCAGTGGGTGAGGGAGCGTCTTCCGAGGGAGAGGGGATGGGAGAGTCCTCTGTCCCAGATAGTGTCGCCTTGAGAGAATCCAGTTTCTTTTTGAGGCTGTTTACTCGGCTAGCAAAGGCATTGTATGCCTGGAGAGAAGGCAACGTAAAAACAAAAAGATAACAATAATTCAGTTTATTTATATAGCGCCAAATCACAACACATGTCACCCCATGGCACTTCACAAAGACAGTTCATTCAAAAATAATATCCGTTAACTCAGTTTTCCTAAAACAAATAATACAATTTTAAAAACATTACTCACACTAAGGGAGATTAGATAAACTTAGCATGCAGAGCAACACAAACGGGTGTAAGAGAAATGATCAGGCTGAAGGAATCCCTGAACAGAAATGTTAAACAGTATGGGATTATTTTACACTGTTTAATGGCAACAAGAATGCAGAATGAACTTTATGCAGTTCCCTTTTCTGTAAAAACACTCAAAAAATTCCCCAAAGTCTCACCTAAATAGATAACAGCATCTATTTCTCAACCAAAAATTGACCGAAGTGAAAGAATCTACGATATGTTGGCAGAAAACATGGAGAAAACATAGGAGAAAACAACAAGATAGAAACATACACAACATCAATAAGTGTGGTAGGCTATGAGGGCTTTAGTGAGTTAATATACTTTAAGGAGCCAAGTTTTAACATTTTTGAGAGCAACCAGAAGCATCTGCTTAGAAACAACAACAAACATCACAGTGTCACACCACATATTGTTGGATTACACTGAAAACAGAAAGCTGCATCACAGCTACTGTCCACTTCATGGAATAAGTGGCAGGTAGTCTCACAGGAAGTCAGATCGACATAACTCATATTTAAATACTAGTTTATCTCTGAGATATATAATCTAGTTTTAATTCAGTAACCAAATAGGTTCCTGTTTTATTAAATCTTATAAGTACAATAATGTGAAGGAAAACTACATTTTTCTCTTTACTCAAGTCAGTATTTAAAATATGTATTAATGTTATGCTTTTTTAAAAATTCAACATACTATAAAAAATGTAACCCTTTTATGTCATTAAAAAGACCCTCTTGAGATTTTTCAGAAAATGGCCGCTCATTAAAAAATCTGCACCTTAACTAATAAATCTCTTACTTGCAACAGTTTTGTTTTTGGACTAGGAGAGGAAGCCAGAGTACCCTGAGAGAACTCAAGCATGAACAGGGATGGAAAGACCCCAGGCTGGGATTTGAACCCAGGACCGTTGTGCTGCAATATAGCAGTGTGTAGCTCCCAATTAATATTGTTTTTACCGTGACAGACGATCTTTGATGTTTTTTTCTTGTAAGAAGACATTTGTTTGGAATTTACTAAAAGGTGAATAATGTTGTACAAACAGCTACTGAATCTGCATCATAACAAACCAAAGATCCACCCATCTTTATCTGTGTATTTCAAACGCAGCACACATAGCCTCGATTCCAAATGCAAACATTAAATCTTAAGAGAACATATGAGCGAACATTTTTTCATCCCTGTTAAAATAAATATGTCATTAAAGTTGTTTACAGAAATTTATGTCATTAGAATTAGATCCAGATTTTTTTCATTCCCTTTGTTGCAAAGAAGCTTACTTTTAAAAACAATACATGCCGTTTATCTACGTGTAGAGATTTTAAGTTTAAGGTTCAAGTTTGATACCAATGAGTGCAACTTTTGTCAAAAAGACAAAAAACAAACTCAGAAACATCTTTTGTACAATTATTGTGTGTTTAAGTCCTTTCGGGGGGGAAAAATATGAAGAGCTATCAACAAAAAATATGTTACCTAATTTTGAATATGTTGATGTTAATTTTGGTATTGTCAAAACAAAGATGAGATGAGATTTTTTTTAAGGTTTCTCCAAACTTTCAAGCACTTCAGAAGGATTTAAAATATATTTTTGCCTCAATTAAGATAGTGAAAAAGATACTGCCCCTAAGTAATTCAGAAATAATAACACCTGATATGAGCTGAACCCATGTGTGTTTTTTTTTACTTATATTATCATAATCAATATTACTATTGTTGTCTTTTTTTATTCTTATTTCTCATCAGCCGCTTGAATTTCATTGGATGATACTTTATGTTTACCTTTGCCTATTTTGTGGTTTAAAGTATATATATATATAAAAACTTACATTAGCCACAATCTTAACCTCCTTGTACTGCATCTCATAGAAGATGTCTGCATTTCCAAGAGCTTCCAGCAGAGGGGGTCCCGTTTTCAGCTCTTTTTCCAGGAAGCCAACAAACTCCTGCAGCTTCACACATCCATCTTCAAAGTCCTTGGCAAATTTATTTCCTCCTGCTTTATCTATTAAAAGAGATATTGAAATAGTATCAAACAAATCCAGGAAAAACAATAAAACAATGTTCTTTGGATTTTTTTTTGATGAGAAATTAACATTTTAAGATCCTGGCAAAACCGCATGAGGAAGCAATAAAACCTATGAAGAAAAGGGTACAAAAAGTGTGCGGGCTGCAAATACATTTGATACTTTGGCCTTTCACTTAAAGCTAATCCAATGCAAAGTGGAAAAGTTGTGACCAGCACGGCTCCCAAGCTATCTCCCTTAGTAGCAGTGTGTTACTTTTTTTGTTTTTTTTTTTGCTAATGCCCGATGCTAAAAACAGGTTTTTAAAACAAACTCTATCTTAAATTTAGCAAATAGAGTGATGCTCCTGCAGGCACACCACCATATTAGCTGTAATGCTGCTGCCGTCCAACCAAACCATTGTCCTCTGTGGGAAGTATTTTTACAAGGTGTTGCTGTCTTGTGCTTGTAGCTCAGTCGCACAATGATTGTTCAACAAGTCTCTCCTGTTTGCTGTTTTCTATTAAAGATTGATCATGTTCAAAAAACATGATCAGTAATCATCCATCCACCTGCAGTGTTACAGTTTTCTGTTAAGCCTATCAATCATTCCTGTAAAGAATTTACACTTCATTTTCAATACAGAGTTGAATTTTATTTATACGTCTTTTTCCCTCATTCAGGTTTAGTTTTTCATTAAAAAATGTAAAGAGAAGTAAGAACTAAGTGAAAAACTTTACTCAATGTAATGTTTATAGAAGGATCTCCAAAACATTTGAGTTTGTGCATACAATAAGATCAATGCTATAGGCAACTAGAAACTCTTCCGCTCACCATGAATGGACTTCTGCAGTTAAAGATAAAAGAAAATATTACGTTTCTAGATTAACCTAAAAAATATAACTTTTTATCTCAAGGATGTATCAAACATCCCACCTTTCAGTCTTTTGAAGGCCTCAGTGCTGCAGACGTCCACCCTGAGAGTTTCCATCTGCTTCTCTCTGATCTGCTCCTCAGCAGCAGCTTGCCTGTATCTGGACAGTTGCTCGATAAGGGAGTGAGGCTAAAAAAGAACAAGTGCAGGAGAAAAAATATAAAACACATATCAAAGTCAATCTTGTACCAGTTAAACGCGAGCAGCGGTACTTCCAAAAAGAGAAATAAAACGAGGCTTACTGTAAACTCAGCAACAATCTTGGACTTCAATGCAGCTTTAGTGCTTGGAGCTTTAGTGCCGACTGCTTTGATGCTGGTTGGAGCTAAAGATCAGAGACAAAATGATGTACAGATAAATAGATTTGCAGATCTTTCAAAAAGTATTGGTATAAACATTTCAGCATTAATTTAAATAAAAAACAACTAACAAAAAAGACAAAAAATATATAGTTTTCTTTAAAATTAAGTAGAGTCTATGTAAACTGTGATGTTAACTAGTTTGGATGGATGGTTCCACTTTAACACAATGTATAATTTTATACTTGTGTTGTCAAGAATACTGGATGGTTTTCTACATCTATGACTGAACTTTGCACAATATTTCCAAAAGATTTTGAAAATAACTATATAATTACAGCTAACGTGTTCAGCAAAGGAAACAAGTTTTCCCCTTAGGATGAAATAAATCACAAATGGGCCATCATGACCCCCAAAATATCCTTCCCATACAATTCTAAAGAAACAACGTTATGTTTTAATAAGACAGCTTCAAAATAGGTTTTATAGACTTATATAAACTATATTTATCAATATTTATGTAAGATTTTATGTTGTTCGTGTTAATGACATATTTTCCTAAAGCTCCAGAATTACTTGTAGAGTATCATTCATATCTATCAAAAATATTTTATTTCAAAATATTGCCTTAAAAAAAAACACTAATCTATTGAACCATCATTTGTTTTCTAAATATATACAAAGACTAAAGTAATTTTATTGCCATTTGTATCAAGAGAACACACACTTTCATAAAAGGCATCTCAATAAATCAGAATGAAAAAGGTTAACATAAAACATGCAGTTAAAGGAATTGAACATTTAACACAAGTACAGTTTCAATAGAGAAAGTCTGTTCTTCCTAAGGTTCTGTATCAATATCAAAT
>JAUZNJ010021671.1:0-10354 GCA_034780135.1 Jordanella pulchra | reverse complement strand
GGAATTGAACATTTAACACAAGTACAGTTTCAATAGAGAAAGTCTGTTCTTCCTAAGGTTCTGTATCAATATCAAATCACCGATATCTGATCTGCATATCGGATCAGCGCATCTCTAATGCTAACTACTAGTATTTATGTCCCATCTGCTCTACTAATTTTACTGCCCTTTGCTGCTGATTTTCTTATTTTTATTCCCTTTTAAGCCCCACTTTTCTACTCCTTTCCTCTTGATGGTCACTTTTACAAGCTATACAGAGTGAAAGGGCTGGAACGTTAACAGAGTGAATTGGAAACTAGAACAGCATCTGTCTTCTGGTACGTTCTAATCATATGTATGAAAACATTTATATCCCCATGAAATTTTATCATCAATCCGACTGGAATGCCACATACTTGAGCAGACTCTGAGCAGAACTTGGGCCACACAAAGTACATGCACAAGTTTCATCTTTATAATAGAGCTATTTTAAAATTTCTCAAGACAAATCCCTTTATTTCTCACACTGCTATAGCATCAGTGAACAAGTTTGCCTTCCAACTGTACAGAAACCTGAGAAACAAAGTCTACTTGTCCGCCCTATGCTGTTTCTGCTCCCACAGCACACCTGTCAGTGAGGCTGGCTGCTCTGAGCAGTCTCACTGCAGGCTATCATCTATGGAGCCTTGCCAGCTTGGTGTCACACGTAAAACAGTGGTTTGAATCCTATTTCCTCTCTTTAGACCAAAGAGCTTTACACTACATGCTGTCATTCACGCACACATTCAAACTCATGGTGGCAAGCTACATTGTAGCCACAGCTGCACTGGGGCTCACTGACAGAAACACGGCTGCCATTAACAGGCGGCACCGGGCCCTCTGGCCACAATCAGTAGGCAATGGGGCTGAAGTGTCTCACCCAAGGACACCACGACATTGAAAGTCGGAGAATGAACCAACAACCTTTCAGTCACATGGCAAACGCCTGCATCCTTCACGGCGTCTTTGTTTTTCGCTTATATCAAAGATCTTATTGTTCCTTATGTTCGTAACACAGCACTTTTCTCTAAATCTGCAGGTTTACTGGAGTTTCCTAGAAGTGGAGGCAGATCTTTTGTTTATCAGGCTCCTCTCCAGTGAAAACTAACAACAGTTTTAGTTCATGAGACAGACACCCTGTCTACATTTCAGCATAGGCTTACAAATTTCCTTTTTTATAAAGCTTGTAGTTAAGAGTGGCTCGGGTTAATTTGAGCTATCTCTATAGTTATGCTGTTATAGGCTTAGGCTGCTGGAAGACATAGGGGCCCCTTTTCATCATTTCTCTATTCACCCATTCTGCCGTATTTGTTTGTTCAATTCCTAACTGTATGTTCTTTCTTGTTTCTGGCCATAAAAGCTTCATCTAGCCTAGAGTTTTGTTTATCTGTGACACATTCCTGGAGAGAGGCATGACTGCTTCAGTCCTAGACAGAGCCACTTGTGAAGCTAGTTTACTTTTACTTTATCAAACACAGAAAAAGAATATGGATCAGTTCTTCTATGTCCAACTGCATTTTCCTCTCCATCTTCTGAAACCACAGTAAGCCTCCAGGAAGATGTTCACACAAAGCCTGGTTGTGCTGGAGGTTGATTCCTATTACAGAGCAGTTTTTTTTCCCCACTGTGGCTGCATGCATGGTTAGTTTGAGGGACTGCGGTAGAGTCAACAACACAATACAAGTGGATATCTACTGTTTCCACATGCTTATCCAGAAATACATGACTCCAACAAAGTCAATGAGTCGATGCGATCAGCTGACAAACCTTAGATTGAAACATTTTAACCATTTAGAGTGTATGATTAAATTAAATTGTTTCTGTAAAGTTCCTTAAGAAGACGTGCTGTGAATTGGTGCCATACAACTAAACCAAATCGAATTCAACTGAATTAAATAATAAGCATGACGGAAATAATAATCTGAAAAGAAGTAAATGGGACATAAAGAAGTCAGATTATGGTTTCTATTTTGAAGGGATCAACCAATTAACTTTCAAGCACCACTTAAAACAATCTTAATGATGAAAAAGCTGAGATACTGACCGTTTCCAAGTGGAATCTCCTTTTCTTTCTGCTTTTCTTTTCCTTTTTCCTTTTCCTTTTCTTTTTGCTTCTCTCGCTCTTTTTCCTTTTTGTGCAAGCTGGCTTTGAATTGGGAAATCACCTCCTCTGGATACACATTTCTCTCCTCCCAGATGGTGAAGATCCTTTCAACCGATTTCCGGACTTTTCCATCTCTAACAAAGGAAAACACAAACATCTCAGCAAACAGATGAATTGTCTTTTACACAGCTGAACTGCAAAAATAATACAAACATTTAGCTGAAAAAAAAGAGCTAAATAAACATAAGCAGAGTACTTACTTTATGAGGAGGGCAGCATTTGGAAGAACATCTGAGAAAGCCGAGCGAAACACAATGGCATTTTTTCTTTTGCAGTTCTGGATCACATCGTTGGCAAGGTAGAACAGATTCAAGCGATGATTGTGGTCGGCTACGATGAAAAATGAAAGGTTAAAAGAGGAGGGGGGCAAAAATATTATCAAAAAAATAAAGCAGATGTTAACTATTTTATGCTTAGTCAAGTTCAGTTTATATTTAATATTATATTTAAGTTTAAATTAATGAAAGCATATTAAACTGACTACTAAGCTACACACATAGATGTGCAATATATAGCACATTTAAGTTGGTGAATCTGTTTCTGCGTACTTTTGTCACTTTAAGGATGGTAACCACTGGAGAAAAAAACGCCTATGATTAGCTTAGGGTTGCAATTAACGAATATTCTGCTAATTGATTATTGTGTTGAATATTTTTTTTATTATTAATTGCAAAAGATGCCATACAGAAGATTTAATACTGATTTTAACTAAATGAAGCTAAAACTGCCATTTGAGCTCTGGTTGGAACATTCTGACAAAAAAAGGAGTTTTCATCTTAAATACAAAATGTTTGTATCATTGTTCGAATGTTGGCCTAATTAATGGTCTGAGTGGGTTTCTCTTTCGGCTAATGGTACGCTCTAGAGTTCGTATACTACAGGAGACTATTTATACATTTGTTGATCATTATTTCAATAATTGATTAATCATGGTTAAACCAGTTAACAGTTTCAGCTCTCTCAATTGGCTACTTTTCAGGAAATCCAACCTCTTCAGACGGTACAGTTTTATTTCTGGTTTTGATGGAAAAAGTTTAACTATATAGCACATTTCAGTGGCAAGACAATGTACAATGCTGAACTTATAGGAAAAGTCGGGTGTGTTCCCATTCAGGGGCGGCGTCCTCCGAAGGTCGAGTTTGTGTGATTACGACGCGCAGCCCTAAAGGCTGTCCCAGTCCACAAATCCTCCTAAGGACCCTTCAATGGGCTGACCTGAAGGATGCATCATGGGTATCCTTCATAGATCATTTACAATGATCCAGTGCAGGTCTATGGGAATTGATCAGACTCGGGCAGCAGTGGTGGATGGCGGCGGCAGAATTGTGAATAAAATGTTAAACAATAGACTTTCTAGAACACAAAATAAACATTTAAGATTTTTTTTACATTATGTTTATTATAAATCTTGTTGAACTCACCAGACACCATATACACAAACATTAATTTTGTGATAGTAAAAAGAGGAACATTTTCTTAAGTTCTGAAGAAATTATCAAAACACTAAAGGCTGAAGGCTTTTCCTATTAGTTCCCCATTAACAAAAATAAGATCCCTCATTACGGCTGAAACAATTCATCAGATGAATCGTAGCTAACCAATTACTGGCATAATAATAAACAAATTTATTAAGTTATTTATTAACTGGAATATCGAGACTTTAAAACGTGCCATTAGCTGAAAGAGCAAACGGCTCAGAGCAGTTATACAAAAGTTATGGGGGTAAAAAAGAAAATATATGAACATTCAAGATGAAAAACCTTTTTTAGTCAGTCAGAATGCCATTGAGAATTCATCAGGTGGCTTACTTTTAGTTTTGTCTGGTTTACATTCTGTATAAAGTCTTCTTTCTAGAACATTTTGCCATCCGATAAAAAAAAAAAAAAAAATCAATTAGCAAAATAGTAATTAGTTACAGGACTATCCCTTCATCTAAATAAATTATGCAAGTTTTATCTTGGGGGTAAAACATTTTATTGAAAGGGCTCTTCTGTCCTTTTATTACTGTTAATACTAGAGTCTTTAGATATTGAGATACTAATAATTAAAGATAAAGCATTTTTTAAAAGAAAAACACTCTGCTCCATCTACTATATGCGCTGTGTGATTACACACAGGGAAAAACTGGCTGTTTTTGGTTGCAATTGTGAGATTAGATTTTGCATTTCCCCTTAAGCGAGCGCACTGTACAACTGTATCTCTCTTTCCCTGAAAAGCTGAATTGTCTTCTCGCCCAAATCTGTCCTTGAGACTTCACTTCTTCTTTAGGCAACTCAAAGAGCCCACAACAGTCTTTAGAGCAACGCAATGCTCTATCTCTATCTCCATGTCATTACAGATAACAGCAGAAATTCATCGATAGAAAACCAAAACATGGTCCTTTTAGCTTCTGCTTGACGACAGCAATGTCCGGTGCAGTTTTGTGGATGTAGCAGAAGCATTTGGTTTCTAAGGTGGTTGCTATGGTCCGTGCTCAGATTTAGCTGAATGATATGACATTTTTTGGGGGGTATTCGTTAACAACTCTTCAGTCCTTACTATCAAAAACATGAAAGCTCTATTTTCTCTTAATAAATAACTCTTCACCCCATCCATGCACACATACATATATAAACACAGACACATATAAATACATATATAGATAAATATATATATTTGTATAGGGATAAATGATGTTAAAAACAGAGCGTGTTTAGACTGCATAGGTCTGTGCATCATGTCACTGTTGCTTCCAGCCTTCGTTGTTTTTGAGGTTACATTGAAGGATGTACCCCCTGAATAAGGAGACACACATAGATTGCAGCGGCATAGAGGAAACACAAATCATTGAAGAGAATAAAGGTGACATTAAAATAAGCGGATTATACATTACATAAAGATGAAATGTTTGATATTTAAAAAAAAAAGATAAAATGATTAAGAACATGGAATGAATATTAGATTAGAAACTAAAATATTATTGTTTAGAGAGCAGTCAGCTCCCTAAACAACTATGGTTTTGTTCTCGATTTAAATCAACCGAGGTCTCCGGTACTTTTACAGCTTTCAGGGAGTTTATACCAGATTTGTGGAGCATAAGAACTAAAACTGCTTCTCCATGTCTGGTTCTGGGTATGCAAAGTAGAGCAACAACACCTGAGAGGTATAAGTGGTCGATACACTGATGATAAATAGGACTGGGCAATTAATTGCATTAACAATATAATCGCAACCCTCAAATTGCAGAGGCACTCAATTCTAGTAACTTTACACATGACAAGAGAAAGAAACTAAATTTCTCCCTCAAAGCCTTTAGGAGGTGGTAATACGCTTAAGGTGGGTTTGCCGGCACACAGAAAGGTAGAGAGAGCAGATCCATGCATGCAAGTAGAAGTAAGCACTTTAACACACAAAGATTACAGTCAAGTCCTGCAACAATGGAATCTGGAAAGCAAGCTTTCAGTCACAAAACTGAAACAAGGTGGTGAAACACCTATAAGCTTGTGGTGAGTGCAAAGAAAACAAATCAAAATAAAATGGTAACATTGGATTAAAATAATTGCAATTTTGATTTTTGGCAAAATCTTTGAACCCTCATAACAAATCTATAATGCATTTTGGAGCTTAGTCTGAAGAACATTCTTTAGGCTGCTTTGCTAAAAAGTTTTATCAGACTACATATGCAACAACCATCTCTGTCAGCAACTCATTTAAAACAAAAAGACTTCTGGACCGAAAAGGAAAAATGCATAAAAGTAGATGAAGATTGATTTTATCTGTATTCAACTACAAACCTGTGTTCAGTCAAACCCGACTGTCCTCAATATAAAGAATAAACTTAAGGTTAGCTTAGCTTAGCTCATATGGAGTTTCAAGTTTACCAATCGCAGTTTTTAAAGCATGCAGCTACTGCTGTAAGGACATATTCACAAAAGTGCTGTAGTTATTTAATCCTGACTTCACTTCAAAAAGGTTTAGCTCTTTAAAAGAACAGCAGTCAGTCTGAACATGCACTGCTAACGTCACTAGTTATAACTAGGAAGAAAACATTACTTTCTCAACAGGTGGGGTTCTTAGAAATCCTGCATGCATGTGTGGGACTTATTTTGGTCTCGTAGTTCAAAGTCTGCATGTAAAACGATAAAAATTATGTGGAGAGTAATTGTTTTGCACAAGTAAGTTGTAGTAAAATCTCAATTATTTCACTAATAACTTTTTTTTTTAAGTCTGAGTTATAAAAAGAACAAATGAACTGAGAAATTAAAAGAGTCTTGTAAAAGATGTTTCTTTTGTGAGGAGAGGGTACAAAAATATACATCAAATATGCAAGAACATCTGTCAGGGATAAAGTGTTATTTTGATTTTATCTTTTATATTATGAATATTTAGATGTCTCACTGGATAGTTTATATCCAAACTAAATCTGAAATATATATTCCATGACCTTTGATAATAGGTGTACGTCTTAATTTGAAACATTTCGAGGAATAACCAATCAAGTAAGTGTGACCAGATTTTTTTAAGACAGCGGTGAGAAGGGTGGTCAACCGTTTCGTGTTTGTTTTTTTTAAATGTGTCTTTTCTATACGAGATCCTGATGATTCAGCAGCACAGGTTTAACTGATTAATAAAATATACAACTATTATTAAGTCTGTGTTCTAATAATTTCAGCCAATATTTTTGGCCAATCCTAACTTTTTCTTCTTTCTTGTATCGGCCCATGTGTGGATGCCATTCACAGACCAGATTGAGTGAAGTTTTAAACAGTTGGTGAAAAAGAAAAAAAAAAAAAAAAAAAAAAAAAAAGTTAGTGTTCATGAGTTCTGTGTATAGTGAGAAATTGCAGGGCTAGTGAGCAGCACCAAAGGTTGAACTGCTGGTGACCACGGTTAGTCTATTCACTTATTGCCTCACGGCGATGGCGGCTGAATAGAAGTTTTTAGCACTGTCTGTGTGTTAAAAGGAGATTGCAACTTTAGGTCTACCATTTAGAGAGTTAGGCCATCTGCCTATTTATTCATCTATTTAACAATTCATTTTAGCAAAAGGATTTAGGATAATTTAATATTCCTTTCATAGAAAAAAAAAATGGTCTTCTCTCCTTTGTGTTTACTTTTACCCTTTACTATTCCTGGCCAGTACATTTAATGCCCTTTCTACTTTTTTAAATTATTATTTTACATTTTAGAATGTATTTTACAACCCAGAAAAATTAAAGGTGTACATATTTACATGGTGCCATTTGTGAGGGGAAAAAAAAATATAACATGATTTAACAACAGGAATTAGACAGAAGCAGATTAAACCCCGTCTGTCATTTTCAGCAATTATGTTAACATTATATTAATTAAAATTCCATTTATGTTTCTTTTTACTCCATCTTTCCAGCTTTTTTTTTAACTTATTAATATATTTTTAACTTAAAATATAACAAAAAGCCCCCATTCTGGACCCTTCTTCTACCTGAACCTTTCACCCTGTTATAAAAACTATTACATCGATTAAAAATTAAATATAAACATTTTTTTGTATGTTTAAATTTGAGTTAAATTGTATACTTGTTTATATATATTTTTACATGTCACCTTCTAAAGCATAACTGTAACATAAATAATAAATAACATTATAAACTCGGGGCTATATTAGTAATAAGGAAAACTATAAGGATAATACTTTATGGCAGCTATAATGGCAGAGCTTAACTCTGCGTCTTAAATCAACGAATGAATTATTAAAGCAAGGCCCGCTTTTGTTAAATGATGTAAAATAATTTGCATTTTATTGGTAAATCAACATTTGCATCAACATTTCTAAGGAGAAATTATTGCCATGATTCTATTGTAATTCTAAAAGTTCCACCTTAATCAGCTTAATAAACAAATATCAACTTGATATAAAACACACTGGTCTTAGCGTGACCGAATGATCTACACATTTCAGGTTCAGTAATGCCTGAAAATTGGATCTTTTTTATCATATATTGTGCATCATCTCTCCTTTTAATCTGAAATAATGGGACACCTCTAGTAGGTTTTTAAGTTGTTATGAGATAAGTAATCACAACTGGCAGAGCAAATACCACTGAACACTGGTAAAAGACTGGCCAATAATTGTCTAATCTCTAATTAATTAAATTATCAAGATGGACACGCTATGCTGCAGCACAGGCAAAGAAGATATTAGTCATTATATGTATATTTGCTGACCCTTACCTGCATGAATGTTACAGATGTTCTTGTAAAAGGTTAATTTATTTAATAACATTAACTGGATCTCAGCTGTCCCACATAACAGCTCTGTTCACACCTTAACAACAGAGGCCTGTGCATTTTTGAAAAAATCCTTTCTAAGGGTTTTATTTTTCCAACATGGATACTGAAATTATATCGTAACAAATGAAATGAAGAAATGTATTGTGATATAAATTTTGGACATGTCGTCCAGCCCTAACCTGTGCCGATATTGACCCAATATGACATCAGCACAAATCATGGACACTTTATTTCCTTATTTTGTAGTGTGGAATAATTAAAAAGGCTTGATCAATTGATAATAATCAACCTGAGAACAATAGTCGACAACGACAGGTGTGAAAACAACTGACTCGTTAATTATTAAACTTTAGACGGAAATGAACCATTTTTAATCAGCATACCAATATTGGAGGCTTACATGGATGCTGATATAATCTGATATTATTGTATTGATTATCTTCATCGATTCAACTAAAAAACACAAAAGAGTTTTTTCTTCATTTCAAAATTACATTTAGACATGGTAACTTATTCAAATTATCTGTTTTTAAAGAAAGCAAATAAAATAAACAAATAAAAAAAATCTATAGATTAATCAATTCATACAATAATCGATAGGTTCTGCCCTGTTAAATACATTTAGCTCCTTATTTGCACGTATGAGTAACCTGTCTGTTTGAGGACCTTGAGTCAGCTCAATGTATATCTCTTGATTTGACAGTTGCAGTCGCATTAGCTCCACCAATCAGACCAGCCGCACACCAAATACTCTCCTATACAATCTGTCTCACACTGAGCCATTGGTGCTCACACAGGTGAACACAGAGGCCAGTAGACAGGAAGCACAACCTTTGAAGTGGCCACAAGGAGGTTTTTAAGAACTTCCAAACAACTGGTCTATTAAGTAGAACCAGCTGACAGTCAGACAGAAGATTGTGTTTTGCTAGAGACTAGCTAATAGATAATGATGATGCTAAGTTAATGAGTCGCTCAGTATGCAACGAAAGAAACCAGATAATTATATTTTATTTGGCTGTCAATCCAGGAAACTGGAGAGCATCCGTGAACACAAAGGTAGTAAATGTCACATGCGCTCCATGTCTCAAGCTCAATCGAAACAATTCATGCTGTGGCCACTTATGGTTCTATCAACACGAACACACAAAGATCAAAATATTTTTCTGCACTGCTTCTGCCAATGGAAGGAAGGCTGTGCTTTTATTTATGGGCAATATAACGAATAGAAATAGTTTTAAGGAATGGTTTTATCGAATAAAAGCATTTTGTATTTGCACTTTTTTTTGAATGAAATGTAACGAAATTCTAAATGACAACTTTAAGAAAACAACATTATTACCTTTTACTTCAACTTTTCTCCCATTATATGACTGGCTAATTTTATCATCCAGTCCACTTGGCCCGTGAGTCAACAAGTTAGTTTCAGACCCTGTTCTTCATATTTACATAATAAACAGCTTCTGATAAGGAGGACTGAGGAGATCGGTCAGTAACCAGACAACTCATCTCTAAAACCAGCCTTCAAGAATTTGCAATAATTATACAATTTTTGAGATAAATACCAGAGAATATGATGACAGGATTTCAACCTAACATCTCTTGCTCCTGGTGTTTAACAGTATATATAAACAGCCCATACTTTCATGCTGAAAAACTACCTTACCTGCAAGTATTAACAACATTTAACCATAACTAGACATTCCAAATTTTACACCAAGTTGGTACAATTGTAAAAAAACACAACAGGATTATATTTTAATATTTATGGTTTCCAAAAATAGCACTATCTAGGTGATTTTAACCACTTCAGTTTAATATTTATGACATGAACAGATATCCTTTTATAATATTTCAATTCAAAACTGAGTTTACAAAAATACATTTGAATATTTAAGATTAAGAAGAAAATTACCACAAGCA
>JAUZNJ010021660.1:0-17086 GCA_034780135.1 Jordanella pulchra | reverse complement strand
TATAGAGATATATATATATATATAATTTACAAGCAAAACAAATCAGATCAATACAAATAAACCAAACACACAAAATTAATAGGATTAATAGGATTATCTCAAAGATATATGTTTCAAAATAGCTGGAATTTAGCTAAATATCTTCCATTTCTGTAATAAAACAAATTAGGCATACCAAAAGAGATTTGGGTTTAGGAACATTTTCAAACACCTATTCAAAAACAATAAGTAATTTTTCTCCATTTTTAATTTCTCGGTAATAACTTCTTCATAGTGCAAAATAGTGTAAGTCATACCTCGCATTCTCGGGAGCCTGAGATGGTGTACGTGCATGGTCCAGTCCCATTGACAAGAACATCCATGGCCTCAGAATTGTTGGGTTTGTAGTCCACATAGTACTCCTGTAGAGGGGAGCTAAGAGTGCGCTCTGTCTCTCGAGGTTTCTTGCGACGCTTGCGTGCTGCTGCAGAGTGCTCCTGGAGCTGTTTGACGCTGTTAGGATAGCGCTTCCAAGAAACGTATATTACTAACAGGATCATTGCAACAGACAGAAACAGGGCAACACTTCCAGCCACGATCTTATGGAATGACACAGGCTCTAGATCTTGCTCTGGAGGAAGTGCAGCATGTGGGGTAACTGCTAATGATGTAGGACCCCAAAGAGATCCTTCAGCTCTCTTTCCAGAGTTGGTTGGTAAAGCCAGAATAGATGGGTTATGCTCTGTCTGCACGGGGGAACTGGATAGGTTTGGAGTAACACTCATTGTGAGTGTTGTCCCTTGAATTGATTGACAAACCCCAAAGGCGTCTACCGCATCCATTACTTTCTCTCCCTGGGCTTTCTTTGGAGAGGCACAAATCATTGTTGTCTCTTTTGCCCCTCTAAAGTTTCTGAGCCAAGCCACAAGAGGACAGATGGCAGGGCTACAGTCCCAAACATTTCCTGCTAAACTAATCATGGTCAGAGAGATCCAAGCATCAACAACCTCCTGAGAAACATTGGTTAGCTTATTAGAGTCCAGGTTGAGAGTTTGCAGGTTAGGTAGGCATTGATAAACAACAGGATCAACTTCTGTAAGTTCATTTCCTGACAAATCCAGCTTTTGGACAGAGGCCCAGGTCCAAGTAAGGCCCTGGCTCATTGACCGAATGCGATTCCACTGCAGGTAAAGAGCCCGTAGATTGTAGAGTCGTGGAAAATGGGAAAAGTTGATCTTGGAGAACTGATTGTGCTCCAAATGCAACTCAGTGAGTTTGACGAGGCCAGAAAGCGCATTACGAGTGATACTGCGCAGACGGTTGTAACCAAGATCAAGGAATTCAAGATTTCTGCAATCTTGAAACAGACGCATAGGCAGAGTTTTTAGGGAATTAGACCGTATGTGAAGGCTAAGAAGCTTCCGTAAACCTTGGAACTGTCCAGGTTGCAATGCTTGTAATTTATTGTATGACAAGTCCAAATTCCTCAAATTGGGAACAGGGTGAAATGTTGTATTGTGGAGTGATGTGATCTTGTTGGAACTAAGAATCAGTTCTTTAAGCCTCCGGACACCCTGGAAAGCCATTGCATCCACAGAAGCAATGTAATTATGGTCCAAGTAAAGCCAGATAAGGTGGTTGAGGCCAACAAACTGGCCTGCACGAAGACTGGAGAGACTGTTATACCGCAAAGACAGGCCCTCACATCCTCCTGAGAGGTTCTTGGGGACATCACGAAAGGCGCTTGACTCACAGTAAACAATTTTTCCATCACAGCGACAACTCTTAGGGCAGTGGCGCTCACTTAGGGATGGATTTGCGGCCAGCCAAACCTGCATCAGGAGTTGGAACAATAGCCAGTGACGCTGTAGAGCAGAGCCTAAAGGGGGAAAAAAAAGTTTGAAGATAAGATTCATTTTTAATTCTCCTTTTGATTAAAACAAGTATCCTCATGTAGAAATACTCTGGCAAAACTCCTTTTTTTATTTTTATAATGGCAACTACTGAGAAAAAAGTGAGATATAAAACAGTTGAGCCAGCCATAAAATGGATGTTTGTGCAGAGGTGGAAAGTAGAAAAATATGTTTATATAGCCACAGCAATGATGAGAAATGTTTTATGAAACCAGAGTTGGTACTGTGTAGGATAACCATGTTTAAAATTTATGATGTTAATAAGTGAAAAACATCATATGTACAGTAATTTTCTATATGTAACTTAATAATTTACTTCATGCTTAGCTTATATTTACATTAATACAAAATATATACATCACAATGTAGTAATGTAATACATCCATATTACATAATTGTGAGGCAATAAACTCTTAAAATCATTATGTTTGAAGCCAAACCCTGTTAAATACACAGTGTCTCATAATAAACAAAATCCAAGTAGAGCAACTTGTGAATAACAATTTTAATTTCTTAAATGTAAAATAAGATTTTAGAAGCTGAATTATTTATTAGTTTATCTAGCAACGTTTAATTTCCAAGTAATTTCCTTATAAAAAAAAAAGGCTGTTGGTTGCCTTTTGTTGTGTTACAGGGCTCATAGTTTTGCAAATGTAATAAGTGAATTTTAAATAAAAAATAAAAAAATACTTTTTAATATGAACAAAAATTTGATTTCTGGTAATATAATTCAATTTGATATGTCTTTAATATTTAATCCCTAATAAATTGCCATCTCTTTTATTAAAATATATTAGCAGAGTTTCAAAATAATCCCTCAGTCCAGCTTTACAGACAAATTTAGACTTTCTTATTAGGAGACTCTAGAATAAAGGAAAAGACAACACACTCGCTCTCTCATTGAATCACACGCTCACAGAAAACTAGCTTTCAGGTAGTTGTTTGATGCTGCAGAGAGGTGTAGTGAAATTCCATTCCTTGGGGGCTATAGTGATGTTTTGGACCAGTAGAAAGCAAAAAGTAATGATTCAGACTGAATCTGTTCTGCTTTGGTTTGGTTAAACATGAAATGACTAGAGTCTAAATTGAAACGCCTCCAGGACTGTAGACACAACTATCACTTCTTTCATGCTGATTTTTCCTGTGCTGAGTAAATCTCACTTTCCATGACTGATCTGCTTCTGCAACTGGAGCAATGATTGCTTTTGGAAAGACTAAATCCAAATACGGATAAAAATAGGGCTCTGGAAACTTTATGGTACATTGATTGTAAGGCTGTATTCACTGCAGATGATGAAATCAAAACACTGAATACATGCAAGGTTTTTTATAATAAGTGAAGTTATCATTACTGAGACATTTAAAAAAAACAAACAACATTTATACTGATTGAAGTCCCATACAGTATATTAAACTATTCAGATTAATCCTGACATTTGGACATAAATAATTAGTTAGAAGAGATAGATATAGTACTTCTTAAACACATAATAAAAACAAATAGGCACTAATAAGACCACTGCTTTGCTAAATCTTAGATCTGTACTGTTCAGTTTTTGAATTTTACACTTGGTGGGTAAACTTTTAACATGAACTCCTTTATTCAGTGCAGTATTTGGTATTTTAAGGAGGCCTAGGATGCTTTAAAAGTGGCTAGTGTCTATTACTAGACATGGTATCTCTCATCTTCCTCTTAAAGCAATGCTTAATAGATTCTCTTCAGGCTTTAGGATAGATCATTTCACAAACTAAACAATTAACCCAAGACATATAAATCTAATAATGCACCATATTTCAGATTTGCTTATTTGATGAGTACTTTAACAAAACTCTGTCTGGTTCTGTGACTATTTCAAATTACTTTCTGCTTTAATGGTTGTTTTTCAAAAAGCTAGCTTACAGTACAGGTGTTTCTTTAAGTCCAGCTACATTTTATACTCTAGTTTCTGCACCTGGATAAAAAATGGCTTGAGGATTCCTGGTTTGATAAAGTATCATCAAGTGTACTCTTCAAAAAAATATGCAATTTAACAAAACTGTAGGAATAATGAACACAAGCTGCTTGTGAAGATATAGTGTTAGCACTGGGCATGACAAATTTGAAGCCTGAAACTCAAGTGTGTGAATTACTTTTATTACACTACCACCATGACATTGAAACTGATGAAGAAACCAGGAAATATGGACTGAGGATGTTCATCATTTTTAAATTTAGTTGTAGGATAAGTTTTAAGATTAATTAAATATTTAGGACATGAAATATAAATCAAGCAGTCTTTAGACATGAAGTGGGCAGAAAACTAGAATGTAAATTGTAGTTCCATTTTGGTTTGGGGTAGGAAGAAAGTTAATTCAGAATCACAGAAGGACAGAGTTTACAGAGGAAGTTGCAAGAGTATTCAGGGACTTTGCACCATTTTACATTCGTATTAAAACACTAACATCAGTGGATTTTATTATGAAATATGTGATGTAAAAACACAAAGTAGTTAAGAAGATTGGTATTAGTTTGTTAGTTTGTTTTGTATTGTTTTACTTATTATAAATCTAGGAATTGCCCTTTGAAGGACTGGCGACCTGCCCCTGACAGACAAGCAAAAGAACATGAATGAGAATTTTTTGTTTGCATTTGAGTTTATTCATTAATTTTTACCCTTAAATGCCCTAATAAATTAAGTGCAACCAACCGGTTGAGAAGTGAATAGTCCACCTGTGTTCAATTTAATTTTGGTAAAAAGCCGCAGTGAAGACTTAAGAGGTTTGTTATTAAACCTTAGTGAACAAATGAGTACCTAAACAATAAAGAACTCACATGGATAAGAAAAAAGTAATAAGGTTATGAAGAACTGAAGGGACAGGGTCATACTGTGGGCATAATACAAACGATTAAATTTCTTTTTAAGAATAAATTAACAAACAGACACGCGTGGTAATCACACAGGTGAAGTATATATTCCTTTTAAGACTTGTGAAAAATGTTAGAATAAATACATTTAAAGTTGATAAGCATTCAATAACAACCCAAAGCAGACTGTATTTCTTTGTTAATGAAACTTTTTTTGTGTTTGTAGCTGTTTTTTGTACGCTCTATCAGATGTCTGTGTGTTTATTCAAATACAATTTGTTAAGGTCTGTAACATATAGGGATACAAAAAAAAATCTATTATTCTTAAGATAAACCACTGGCTCTGTGGTTAGTAACTTCACTTAAAACTAATTTTTCTTTGCTTGAAATAGGTTGTTTCCACAAATGTTATCCTTTACTGAAGACCTAATGGTCCGACATTAAGATGCATTGATTGGCCTGTTACTCAAGGCAGTATCTTCAAGTATGAAATGTGTGAGATTAGATTAATACATTGATATCCATATACTCCATGTTTAATGTGATTAAAGCATGCTGACAGATACTAAGGTGAGTCCACCTTCTCATTAAAATGAAGGTGTCATTTGTTTAGTAAGGTGCATTTTGAAATATGGTAATATACAGACTATGGGAATACTTCCAATGCAGTCAATGCATAACTTTGATTTTGTGGAATCTCAATAATCTTCCTGGGATTTGTCAGATGTAAGTGTCTGACATAGTGTGGCTGAGAGGCATCATACAGCATATGGCGTCTAACATAGCCATTTAGTTCACTGCCAAGCATCTGCCGATCCCATATGGGGATTGTATGTGTATTTGTCTGTGTCTTGCAGTGTGACTGAAAGAGAAACACTTAGTGTTTGTTTTCAGAAGATTCTTTCATCATCCCTTACAGACGGAGAGAACTGTGGAGCTGAACGTATAATTTCTACTGGCTATTGATTATACCAACAGCTCCATCCATCATATTTCTTCATTATGGATCCAACAATTATGCGCCTTTAACGTACACACTGCAGAGATTAAAAATTAGCATTATAAGATTTGAGAAAGTAGACACTTTATTCCTGTCTAAGGGATATAATGCATATAAAAAAACCTAGAGGAATTTATGTAAGAAAAGAAACACAGATGAGCATTTGTGCATAATCTTCCATGTGTATTTAAAATAATCAAAACCAAAAAAATAAATTGAAGAGTGGACTTAAATGTGTGGGCTGCTTTTAGTGAATATGAATGTAATCTATTGTCACATCCTACAAGGATGCACAAGCCACACTTTAGTGAGCATTTTCCAACTTGCTAAATAAGCTTGTGTTATTAGAAGTGACTCCTGGATCACCTACAGATTGACAGGGGCTCACAAGACACCCCTTTGCCTCTGACTGACACTGCATGCAGTTTAATGAGACATCTATGAGCTAATGCCTCTGTAGGCCATCTTCTTCGCAGCTTGTTCCTCTAATCTTATTCATGAAGCAGCACATGTCACCCTCCTAGGTGTCACTCAAAGGGTTTCTATCTCTATTACATCCCAGGTGACATCCTTTTTTTTTTGTTTTGTACTTTATTTGAAGGTACGGCAAAGGAATTTTTCCTTGGGTCTACAGTACCACAATTTTTGATACCTTTGATCCGTGCAACAATTGTGATCTCTGTGCAAAAAAATTTAATTTTTCTGCATCAGTTCAAAAAGATCTGCTCCATCCCTTTATAAATTTCATTAATCCCCTTTTGAAGTCTTCATCTACAGTGACTAGAAAAACCTTTAAAAATTTTTTCACATTAAAACCTTCAATTCAAAGGACAGTAATGGGATTGTTAATAATTGCAGCACATCAGAAAAAAAAGTGTTGCGTTTATTTTTATGTAACCCTTTACTTTGATACACTTAAATACAATCAGGGACAAGCAATATTTTACCTATTATTAATATTATGATAAATGTAGCTGTTTTATGATGTTTTGTAAAGAAAATTATTGAGCAAAGATCTCGAAGGAGTAGTTTGAACCAAGATTGGGTCAAAAACCATGATGCCAGTCTAAAAAAAACTGTAAATGAAGAGAATAAAATAGTATACTTGCAAACCTGTCCACAAATTGACTTATATCCAAGCAGTCAGACCTAACATCAAACCTCTGATCATAAAATCAACACAAAAGCCAACAATAACTACAAATGAGTTGTAGATATCCAAACCTACTTAAGTCCAATAAGTCGTAAGACAACGATTTGTCATCAACTTGGAAATTTGGGCAGAGTGGCTTGGAAATAGTACTGTTTTCACGTTTAAAAAAGCAAAGTAGGGGATGGGAGAAACATATATAAGACCAGAATTCATTTTTTTTCTTTGGAAAACATCCAAAATGCTGTATGACAATATATTAATAAGAACACCACAGAAGCGTTGGAGTACGTTTTAATAGTCACAGTAAAACATATGTATTCCATCTGATAAAAATCATAAAAAGAGGTTAAAAATGAAAGGTAAGAAGACAGCTCTCTGAAGATGCTGTTCAATGTCCACATGTGTCTAAAATAAATAAAATGGACCAATCAGCCCTGGTTTTCAAGCTCTTTATTTAGGCAAAATTTGGTCTTGAAAGAAGAGCTATAGAATCTAGCTTTCAATATATATTTGGGAGGATAAATAGAGACATTGTCTGACCAACATTAAATAGACAAAATTAAGTCTATGGGGATCCGGGGTTAAAAAAGACAGCCTGCATATTGAAACACAATAATGACAGCATCATGCAGTGGGATTGCCTTTCCTCGGCAGGAGTTATTGAGCCTTGTGTTAACTGGAAGGTGGATAAAGATTAATACAAGAGGCTGCAAAAGAATTGAGACTTTGTTTAGGATTCACAGGCTTAAAAATACAACCAGATCTACAATGTATTGCCTTACATCAAGCTAGTTCATGTGATTAAATAAAAAAGTAAAAGCCATGATCTAAATCTATTTGAGATTCTGTGCAGACATGAAAATGAGAATTTATAGAAGCTCACCCTCAAGCTATTTCAAACAAATTATGGTCAAAATTTAAATGTCTGGTTGCACAAGCCAAGTTAAGGTATTAAACAAAACACTTAAAGTTGTAATTTAAGAAAAATAAAATAGAGATTACATTTCATATTTCCATTCTTAAAGGGCCTGTATCATGCAAAATCCCTTTTCAGGAATATCATGCCCAAAGTGGTATTTTGCTTGATTTAGGCATATCTGAGTGATCCCCTCCCAGTGATGGCCAGGAGTGGCCAGTTCTACTCAAAACAGTTAACCCCTAACTCTTCAGAAAAAATCTACTTTGAACATATTGCACCTGTCCAGTAAAAACACATCCACTTACTCAGATAAGTTCACAGTGATGTGAGTCAGAGCACAAATATTTCTACATAAGTTGAAGCAAAGTTGCTCTTCAATCAGCTGATCTGCATAGTGACAACAGCTTGTAAGTCAAGAAAATGTTTTGTTTTGTTGTTGTTTTTTTAGCTGAGAGAGGTCTCGGACTTTGTTAAAGAAAATCATAAACGCCAGATGTGAAATGTTACAGTAATGCCATTGTTATCAGAAAAATAGGCCTAGTCTTATTTAATAAAAATATGATCAGTGGTCTTCATTGAATGAGCATTTATCAACCCTTAGACGAAGGTGAACAACTCATGCCTAGACTCTATGTAGCTTTGCAAGCGTGAAAAGGTCTGAGCAAATACTTTTGTGTAGAAAGTAAATAAAATGAACACCGATTTTTAGTCAAGAAGGGAAATGATATGAAATGTATTTTTCACACCACCCATATAGCCTGTAGCCTGGCCAGCCAGACTGACTTACCTCATGTGTTTCCAATAGACAGCTTGTCAGTCTGGGAAGGCTCAGAATAGAATCACTGGTCCAAAAATGACTAGACCGATTACAGCACAAAAGGGATGGATTTTTTGCACCCGATTTACTCAAAATGCTGAAGTAGTTTTCTCTAACCATACTACAAATCAAGATTGAGGCTGCATATGAGCAACGCGTTAATATCTCCCAAATGAGCTGAATATTTGCTTAACATTTCCGTAACAGGCAGCAGTAATAGCTTTTGTTTTTTTTTTTTAATTGTTTTTGCATTACATTTATAGTTATCTGATTGGTTCTAACCTGTTATTTGCGCCCTATTTCCACCTCTAGTAGTTTCAGCTCCACCTACTCCTTTCAAGGCTGATTCGCCATGTATGAAATGCAGGTCAGTCTGGCTGGCCAGGCTAACAAAACAAGTATTTTCCTCTGGGTTGGACAAACAACTAATATTTCATAACAACTAAACATTCCATAGTGCCTAGGCAATATTTCATCATATATGTGCCTATAGTTGATTTGGGAGGACTTGATCTAGAACCCATAATAAATACACAGTCATTTGGATTGGAGTATTACATAAAATCTCATGTAAGTGCATTTCAGTTCTGTATCACAAATAAATGTACAGTGTCCAGTTTGCTTTCATTAAAATTAACATTGTATGTTTTACATTTAGGAATTTTATTGATCCGTTAATCCTTTTTTTCTGTTTTTGCTTCCGGAGTCTTTTCTCTCAATGTTGCCTGGGCATAGATAATAAAAAAAGCTTAAGTTTCACTAAAGGCATGTGTGCTTTGTTATACAGCAGACAGCCCTGCTGTCCTCAGCAGCAGAAGATAACTATTTCTGCCTCTCAACCCTAACACATAGAAAGAGTAAGTGCACTTTACTGCTGACCTAAAATAAAACCAAATGCAGCTTAATAACTTGGCAAATGGACTCACTAACTGGTGCACTTTGAGCGCACATGAGTGGTTCATTGCTATTTGCTGCCTGCCATTGACAAAACTGCTACAAGCTTCTGTCTTGACTCCATCGAGGCTGGACAGCAGCCTAAAACATAAGCAAGAATGTCCTCATATCAGCCTAAGCCAGTTTAATAGTTCCTGATTATTTGTGAAATTATAACAAAGCCAAATGATAACTGTTATAACAAAAGCTTGAAAATATTGTCAATTAATTCTTCCTTGTGCTTGTTAATCCTGTTAGGTGGGACTGCATGACAGGGATTATATTCATGTTGTACATAAATACGCTCAGGTTTTATTGCTGCCAAAGATCATCTAGTAGCAGCACTATTACTAAAGAACAACAAGCATTAATGTTCCTTCAAGTGTCTTTACGCTCCCTTACTGGTGATTATAACAAGCCTCACTGTTGTTTGGAAATGATAAAAATATAAGTTTTTGACCATTTTGTGTTTTTGTTTTTTCCTCAGGAAGTAACATGTAGTGAGGAACATCATTAGATTAACCCATCTCACAGGCAGGGTTCAAACAAGCAGTACAATGAAACATCTGTGTTCCAATTACCTTAAATTTGTAACTATAGTAATCTCTATCTGAATCTGTTCAGAGCCTAAATTAGAAAATCATCTGCCGTTTCTACATGGTTGCCTGGTTACAAACATTTTTATAGTTCCGTTCAAACCTGTTTTGATAAGGATGGCCAGAGAGACACTGTCACGACTTCACATCTACCAGAATTATACTTCTAATTCTCAGAAACAAGCAATATTTTTAAGATTTTTTTCTCGCAATATATTCATAAGGTTTTTTTTTTTATTTTTATACATTATCTAAAGACAAAGTATGATTAAGTAAGTGGCTGGAATGTACCTATGTGTCATTTCCTAGCAATAAAGTATATGTATGGGACATAACAATTACAGCAATCTAAGTCGACAGTATTACCTCGAATGCAAAAGGACCATGCAAACAGAAACATTTGAGCCCTATGTTACTTACAACATCCTGATCATAGGATCATAGCAAATTATTTAGATCATAGCAAATTATTTAAGTTTTTTAGTTGCTGCCTACTGTTTAATTACATTACTACGTAATTATAGTTTCATCCAAAGTTTATATTAACTGAAAACATATTATGTTAAAATTGTTATTTAAAAAAGACTGATGAATGAAGACTATTAATTCAAGAGACCTGTAATTATTATATTATTTCTTAATCAAAAAAATAATAATTCAGTCCAGGTTAGACCTGTCAGTTTTTCATACTTGTTTTGATTCAAGATTTGTTGTTGTTTTTTACCAGTGGAACAAGAGTCCTCTATGTATCTTACAATAAGCTTCAATGAATTTGAGTTTAGAAAAATCCCAGTCACATCAGACTGCACAAAGCATTTTAGATTTTCAACTAAATATAATAACATGTAATGGACTTCTAAAGAAGAGGGGAGGGCTCCTTGGCTTTTCATCAGTCTTTTGATACTTCAACCACCTTTGGGTAACACCAATGTTTTCTTATGCTAGATGACAGAGACCCTCTTCTCATTGACAAAATAATTATATAAGCAAGTAGAAATTCCAGGAGGGAGGTGTATAGGTTTTTCATATTTATTGTAGTTTCACTACCCCCTTTCAGGGTCATATTGTAAATATAAAACAAAATCAAATAAAAAAATCACAGTCCAATATCTGAGGTAAAACTGCATACGATGATTCCAAAGTCAATACCCAACAAAATTTTTATCACAAACTCTTTGAAATCGAATAGCCAACAAAACTAGCACTGAATGGCTTAAATTGTTGACATAAACAATTATTACAAAGGTCTGCAGTACTCCAGTATTTGAAAACTCAGTTTTTAACCAAGTTTCTCACATGCAGTTATTTATTTATTTATGTTTTAAAATGTAAACAGAGGGGGAGAGATAATACCCTCTAGGGGCTAGCTGATAACCTCTGTGCACCTGCTTCACCTGACATTTGAAGAGTGCTGCCTGCGTGGTGCGAGAAGGCCAGTAGAAAGCCATCTGTTGATACAACAGTGGTACTCTCTACATACTGTATGAACAAACCAGTGTCTGCATGTCCAGTGCAGAGTAGTCAGGTGTCCATTGGTTCTTTAAAAGCAAAAATATCTGTATTATGCTGTGAGGTTGTGTAAAATGTCATTTGGATCTAAATTAATCTCTGAGTTCTCTCCTATCTCTCCTCTTCAACGTTCTCCTCCTGTGAGGCACATCTCTAATGACATGGTCCATGAAACATAAGTGCATTGCATGCTGTTAATGAAGAGGCTCACAATCAGCTATTCTGGTGGAAAAATGAAGACTAACACACTGTGCAATCATCGAACACTTGTGAGCAAATGCACAACAGTACGTTACATTGACAGCTTGAATATTCAGAATTAAATGTTAATGTTTGGGAATTCGCTATTCTCACTCTATATGAGATATGCAGAAATTTCCTGTATCCACTCATCAGTCACTTTATCAATTCAATATCTTAAGATAAAAAGCTCATCATCCAATCACCTGGCAGGAATTCAATATATGTAGAAATCTAGATATGGTGAAAGTAGCTTGTTGAAAATCAAACCAAGCCTCATTAAATGACTATCTTCACAGGTAACTTGTCTGATGGGATTTCACAGACAACAAACTGAGTTTTGTAAGTAACAGGGGGTGTGGTCGGATGTGGTTTACTCCTGTCAATGCTCATTAGAGAATGTAGAGACTGCTTAGCAATGCTTGGAGAAATAATATTACATAATAATAGAATTAGTAAACTTGTTAGTTTTTCATTTAAAAAGTAATCAGACTACTTACTTTTCACACATTAGTAACAGCATTATGTTACTTGCAATTTAGTGCAGCCAGTTACACCAACTCCATTAATCTAAGCCACTTTATATTTGAACACTGCCTATGCAGCGGGCAGAGATTTTTACTGCAGGGAGGAGCAGCAGCAAGGAGGTGAGATGGAAGCATAGGTGATGCTGATTGTCTTGGGAGCTGTGATGTGAGCAGGTGTTCAGCATGTGTTAAACACAGACTGAAAAGGGCAATGTTGGTATAAAGTAACAGATTAAAGGATACAGTTCCTTAAGAAAAGCACTCACTGAAGTCAAAAGCTATATATTTCTGTGACTTGCTCATTATGTCTGTGAGCACAGGCATAATCCAAATCAACTGGAAGTAGCTCTAATCTCGTCATATAAATGAATCCATTTATTATTTAACTTACTAAAAAAACAAGCATCTTATATTTCATACTTGAACTTCCACTGGTATTTAAAGTTAAGATAACAGGAAAGCTATCCAAATTCATAGAAATTTAAGGTCATAAAAAGTTATTAAACATTTACTTTGCTTTCTTGCGTGTTAGTTTGAGCAGTAACTAAGTTACTAACTCAGATACTTTTTAGAATAAATAACTAGTAACTATTACTATTTTAATAGTTCATTTAGGTTAATGAGTCTTGATTAAATCTACAGTACACACATTGTGTGATTGGAATTTGTACTACACAACAAAAAAAAAACATGAATCCACCCTGCCTTGCATCAGTTATGGTTTGCGCAGGTGCTGCCATAATTGTGTTTTTGTTTTTTTTAATTTCTTTTCTTGGCACACTCATGCATCTAAATACCCTCTGAGCATCAATTACTGTGATCCTCTTAGATAACCATAGTATTGGTTGCTTACGAAAGTGTACACAACCTCTGTTGACTGCTTCCCTTAACAAAATGCACCATATCACAAAGCTCATATCACATCCAACCCTGTTTCTTGAACATTGGATGGAATATAGAAGTGTTTTTCTACAGTGTTTGGACTTTTAAACAAATATTAAATAAGCTCATATTTTATTTATTTAGAAGTATGTGGAAACTAAGTTCATTTGTGTTTTACTTTCAAACTCATAGCAAATTAAAAAGAGATCCATAATTTATCTAGTAGAAGTCATAGTTTTAATCTTAGGTAAAGAGTATTTGGTATAATTTGGTATAATTTAGCTACAAAAATAGCAGCAAAGTAGCATCGTGCTTTAGTGAAAAACTGCATATACGTGCATTAGAAACTAATGTAAACTAAATTAATATACACATTTAGTCTATGAAAGGGTAAAAGGATTTGTGTTTATGAACGGTCCAGTTTTTTTTTTCTCTCTCTGTTGCCCATTGATGGAATTTTAGTCTCTTCCGTCCCCTTCTTCTTACCTACTGACTGCTTAAAATGGGTAGCAGCCCTCCAAGAAGCTCCTGATGAATATTAGGGTATAGAGGATGGATGAATATATAAAAGAAAGTAAGGCACCAAAACAAGCTCAAGTCCAAGGGCCCATAGCATCTTAAATCTGACCCTGTGCACTGGTATTGTAGCCCCTGTGGCCTGTAGTCTGCTGGTATGTCCAGTTCATATTTATATGGTGCAGTAACCTATTCTGGATCAATATATCATGCTGTTTTACAATTAATGGCACAGCACCATTGTTAACTTTAGAATCTGGTTGGGACTGGAGCAAAATAGACAACATCATGTGGAGAAAAGTAACACAAAAAATGTGCTAAACAAGCTGGATTTTATTTTCCAATATTATCATTGTTAGAGCCTTTAAGACTGGGGATCACGAGTGTGACACGGGATGGCCTGTGGGAAAGTAATTGTGCGCACGCCTGTGGGTAACTAGTAAATACTGATTAGAATTGAAAATGGGATTAAACAAGGTAGATACAGTCACGTTATAGCCCGTTTCATTGTCACAGAAGACACACGCGCGTGATTTATGCTAGAATTTTAGGAGTCTGCTGATAGCAGGTGCAGAACACGACGGGGTTTGTTGAATGAAAAATCAATTTGACAAAGCAAGTCCTGCACGACCGGCGCTCTCACATCCACGCAGCTTTGGTGTAAGACTGGACAGCAGGATCCGCGCAACGCGCCTGCAAACAGGACAATAAATGATTATGCAGAGGCACGCTTTATAAAGTTGACTGGCTTCCAAAATGCGCCGCGCATTTGCATTCCGATCCATATCAATCAGTGCAACCATACACTTCAACTAGTCAGAGAAAGAAAAAAAGGGGTGTTCTTTCATTTAAACAAACAGACAGGTTAGCATTGGCTATGTTTTAAAGGCTAGATTCTTGATTGCGGTATTATTTTAATCTAAAACCAGTTGTATCATATGGCGAAGGTATGGAAAAACTGGAAACCGAAAAGAAAATCACATTGCAGCTCTGCGACTAACTGCAGCCACATTCCAGAGGCTTCAATAAAACAATAATAAAAAATAAAAACAGAGGATGGTGCAGCTTAAAGTGACTGTTTTGACGCAATCATTTGGTTTCCATTAGCTTCTACATAGGAAAAAAAATACATAATTTGATCCGCATTATCAGGTGGCAACAATCAACGCTAAGCAAACAGATTAAAAGATACAAACTTACCCATATCCGCTTCTCTGTTTTCGCTCCAGCGTACAGGTTTTAATGGCTCAGTGTGCGCGACATCCGAGTCCGCATGATGCGCTCTCCACAGCACACACAGGTACCGTCCTAATCCACCGGTCCGCTCTCCGCTATCTCCGCGCAGCCGCCGACTCCAAAGCGCACCTGCCTTTTTTCACTCTCCCGGACCTGTAATGCCTTACCCGGTTTAGTTCTGCGCCTACACCCGTCCAAACAAACCGGAGCGAATGTCATTTACTTCTCGACTCCAAAATTAAAGACATGCAAAATCCAGCTTCAGAACTCCCTATCCATTTCTCAGAAGCAAAGCGAAGAACCAGCCTCTTCTTCTTTCCTTTTTTAAGGAAAAGACGAAAAGAGCACTGCAGCTGGCACAGACGGTATCAATGTCACATCCAAGAAGTCATGACAGTCTTAAATGTGCACAGAAATCCCGCGAATATCCTTCATAGAACTTAACTGAGGCGTCGGTGTGATGTAAAAATGCAGGCCGTTATTTTCCATGAAAATTTCTGGTTAAAGACCGTGTCTGTCTGCGTTCAGCGCGACACATCGAAAGAAAGTAAGTAGATGTTTTATTCCCAAGTGAGTATAAAGCGTTGTCAACGAGTCTCTTGAGAAAGTCATCCAAACATCCCCCTTGCTTTTCTTTTCTCGTTTTCTCTTTTTGCTTGGCCGATCATCTCGCTCTCACTGCTGCTAGGTTTGAAATGCAGCATGACGCCGCCGTTAATCACGTCTGCATGTCAAAGCAACTTTGTCAGGCAGAAACAGAATGCCCTCTTCTGGTCAGACCGAGATCAGAGGATGAGTCCGAAGGGTTAATCACGAACAAAACAAGATTGGGGTTACGGTCATCGCAGACAACACTCAGGTCAGCAGTAAAACCGCAATTTCTCACAATTCCATAATGTCATGACATCTCAAAGTAGTAGTAATCCCGTAAAGCAGAATCTAAGCTGCAGCTTTGCATTTTTTCAAACTCCTTGTGCAAACCCTCTGGCATGGTGATACCCTGGACATAAAGCCATACTGTGTACTTTTATTTATTTTTTTTATTCAGTTATTTACACAAGAATTTATACCATGTGACGTTACATTATGCACACATCATGGAGATGTGTAACCAATGTACTTATCTTTATATATTTTTGTATTTCTTTGGTTTTGAGATTTTAAGCAATACTATCAGGGAGAGTCGTGTTTAACTTGGACTAACTATAGCAATCTTGATTTTTAACTTGGAAATTAATCAACATGTGTTAGAGAACTGAGTAAAAGGCAGCTGAAGACTAAATAACGCTGTCCAAGGTGCTGAAAGCAGGGTATGAATTAATACAGACGAATCCCAGAGGGGAAGAACTGTGTAAAAAGTGTAAGAAAAAATATTATTTATGTGCAGTAGTAATTTCATTGTGAAAGTGTATATTATATTTAGTGGGAGTCAATAACCTCTGTTTTGATGCCCACTTTACGCTATTCAACCTTTTTTCGTGGGTTTCCTGAAAGTTTTGTGCCTGGGAAACGAAATGGCTGTAGAAAAAGATCAATTATCTGTCTAAGGTGTTAGTTCGTGAATTTCACGACACGTTTTGGGTCATTATTCTACTAAAAGCTGCAATTAATACAAAATTTAAGCCCAAATAATATTTTATTCAAAATCTCTCGACATCTGTTAAAGGACACAATACCATCTATTCTGACAAGGTTTTCAGGGCTTTTAAAAGAGAATCACAACTCCAAAATCATAAATCCTCTAACGTACAATGTGTGATTAAAATTCTCTTTTACATTTTGCTTTAAAGTGGACTAACCATGAGGGTATGTTGCTGGGGGACTTTAGAGTATCACCATATCAAAGAGTGTGGTACCAGTTAATATGCCACTAGAGTTTTGTAAACTTCTCATCTTTATGTTTGGAATCGATTAACAGAAAATATTGTTTTCAAGCATATCTTCCAGATAATAATAATAATAATAATAATAATAATAATAATAATAATAATAATAATAATAATAATAATAATAATAATAAT
>JAUZNJ010021649.1:0-17086 GCA_034780135.1 Jordanella pulchra | reverse complement strand
TAAACTGTTGAACTTTTCCCTGTAGTCCGTGTGGTGTTCTGCATGTGGGTTAGAGCTCTTAAACCCACCATGACATTTCTGTCTTTATTCTGACATTTTGAATATTGATCAAATAACAATAATCAGATAGTGAGCTGAACTCGGCGCTGATCACTGCAGAGGCTCCATTGTTCTTCATAATCACCTGAATTGGTGACATTGATGCAGCTGCACTCATTTTTCTTGTAATAGTTGGTGGGATTTTTTTATATATTGAGTGATGATCAAACTTTGTCAAATCTGCAGTTATTTATTTCTGACTTGATACTCAGAAATGTTCCTTTCTGACAGAAAGTTTTTGCTTCGAAGGCTTTAGAAAAGACATATTTCTGTAAAAGTAATTTATTGGTCATAAATGCAGCATAATAGCTGATTAGTGGAGCTTTGACTGTCTGCTTTATGTAGATAATCTACAGTTTCAGTAAAAGCATGAGAGCCTTTTTATTGACTTTTTCATTTTGTTACATTAATAATAATTTGATAACAATTTAACCTGATTTCTACATTAAAACCTTTGACCTGAAAGAGAAATCTGTCCACCATCAGGTGCAGATGTTCCCTCAGGATCCTGCTTCAGTTTCTGCTCTACCTTCATAGGAGCAGTTGTTGTTGGAGGCCTGCGACAGCTGCCTGATCTCCTCCAGCAGGGAGGGGTTGGTCCTGGAGGAGCAGAGGCTGCTCTCCTCCTCATCCTCCTCCTCCTCAGTTTCACCAGGATCCGGAGAGTTCTCCATCATCTCAACGATCTCCTCGATTACCTGAGAGACGGAAAGATGAACGTGTGGAGGAGAAGGGTGAGGAAGAAGGTTTGGACATGGTTAAGTGCACGCAGCGTTGTGCTTTCCATTTAGGACCACACATCTCTGTATCCATGCATGTTTTCCATTATTAATGCTTGCTCAGACTGCAGCCATGAACACGGTCAGACGGCTGCTCAGCCTGACGCTCCACCCTGCCTGCTTTGGGATGACTGATGCAGAGCACCCTGCAGCCAGAGATGTTTTAAACTTAAAGGTGGGCTGACTGATCCGTGCAGTGCTTTGCTAAGTGCTGAACCTGGACCTGACTCAGCAGCTGCCTCTGAGCAGCCCTGCCTTCAAAAGCTCCAGACCAGTTGAAATGTTCTCATCTGTTCCTGTTAATGAGCCTGGAGCTCTGCTGTAAATGAACACAGCAGATGAACAGCATTTAACTCAGTCTGACCTCAGACATTATTTTCATGCTTTGGATTAAACCAGCTTACATGTTTTCTCCAAGTTCATTCTGCAAACAACAAGTGAATGAAACTAAAAAACAACAACTAAGAAGCAAAAACTGCATCCCATTTTACAGTCACATCCTCCATGTTTCCTCATGTCCCACACAGACCTGATCTGCGGTGATCAGAGGCTCCTCATTCAAGCAGTTGGCGTTCTCATTCTTCTCATTCATTTCCTCCTCCTCTTTTTCATGGATCTGAACATCAGGGAACAAATGCAACCAAAGTTAAAGGCTTGTCCTACTTTCTGTAGAACATCAGGATTAATACAGAACAACTAAACCAAGGATTCTGTTTCACGCTGGGAAAACTGTTGTTTAGGGTTTAACAGAATAAAGTTCTGACTTTCATTCATTCATTGATGCTAAGTGTTAAAAGAGGAAACCAAAAACAGCAAAACTCTGGATGATTTAATGACATAATTACTGCTTTACCTGCTTAATGTGCAACCTGTAACAGTAAAAGGGACATATTGTAAACAGTGAACAAATTAAGAAACATTTTCTTAAAATAAGTGTATTTGGATTTGATCTAAGCAGGTTGGTAAATTAATCTGACAGATGAATTAATCTGAATAAGATTGTTGCACTTAAACCAGGAACAAAGCCAAACATCAATAGCATCTTATTTCAGATCCAGTTTATATAATTATCTGGGTTTAGGGGCAAAATGTTGATTCTATTGGAAGATCACTGTAAAAACTGACCTATAAGAAATAATTGTATTTTCCACTGATTAGAAAGACAATTTGCAAATGGAATAAAATGATTTACATTTTAGAAAAAGAACATCTGATTCCATGATCTTATTTTAAATGCATGATACCCAGTTATCTTACTGTAAAGGCAACAACAGTCATTCCGTATGAAGATCCTTTACCTGCACAAATGAAGTGCAAATACACTGATTGTATGAAAAGGATCATAGAAATAAGATCAATAAAACATCCATTGTTTTTGGTTTGTATCTCCACATTATTTGGGCTGTTTATGAAAACATTGCTCTGCTTTTTCCCAGAATCTTTGTGAATCTCTTCCACATGTATATTTTTGGCTCAATACATTCCAAAGAAGGTAAGAAAAATAAACTTGAGTAGAGATTTTAATAGACATTACCCCCCAAAAAGTGTCTTAGATTTAAAATGAACCAACAGCAGAAAAGGCAGGTACCTCGTGGTCAGAGAGGTTTCCGTTCAGTCCCTCAGAGTTCGGGCCGTCCCAGGTGGAGATGTAGTTGTCAGTTAGAGCGTCCCACACGCTGCAACGCAAAACACACAAACTCTAAGCAGAGGAAACATTAGAAAGGAGACGGCCGTGATTCAACCTTGGGAAGCAAACAACCCAAAGATCACTACTTAGCTGAAACGTTTGTAGCTGAGACTAAAGCTTCTCACAGCATTGTGCAGAGGGGCCGCCGTCTGCAGCCTGGAGGAGGAACAGTCGGATTGGGAGAAGGTCTTGGAGTTTTTGTGTTTTTTTGTGGCTTTGCTTACAGATGATGATGTGGGCCTGCTGCCCTGCTCCCACTGGCACACAGAGCACAGTGGAGTCCATTCAGCCAGCAGATTACCTCACCACTCATGTCTGCATGCCAAGGCTGCACACATCAGCCGTCAATGCTCTTTATTCAGGAAGAAGAGAGTGGAAATGATTCTCTTCTTATCCTATAACTTTAAAAAATGTTTTAGTCGTTTACCCAAGTTGATGATGTCATCGTGTTCATGGTTCTAGAATCGACCTTCCAGATAAATTATCTCTTTTCTCTGGATGAAAATCCAAATTTGGTTAATTGAGTCAACAAATGCACAACATGCCTTTATAACGAGCTGAAGGGCAGAACGGTATAAAAACTGCAACAGAAACGGATTCAAATGTTCTTTATCAAAGGCCACAAGACTCAGGAGAGTAACACTGGTTCAGATCATATTTGTGTGACCGGCTCCAGTTGGTTCTATGTGAACTTATTTGAGGAGAACCACCGGGTTTAGTTCACAGACCAATTATCTCTAGAACCCAAATGCATACTTTTATTAGTTGAATCCTCACATCAAATCCTAATGAATCCAAACATAAAGCTGCAGCAGGTATGTGTAAAGACATCAGCACTGAGATAACTTCAATATATTGGCTATTTTTAAATGGGTTAGAAAAAACAAACTGTTAAGTTAGTCTCTTTTTTTTTTTGGTGGCCTTCAATAGGCCTCAGTAATAAAGTGAAGAACCTTGATGTTATTGTTGACCAGGACATGAAATTTAAATCCCAAATGAAACAGGATTGTACGACTTCCTTCTCCCACCTTCATAACAATGTAAGTAATACCCTCCTCCAGCTGATAATTTCATGGGTTTTCTAAAGACTTCTACTACCCTGAAGTTCAGAGCTGCTGTTAACAGCCTTCAGTTAATCCAAAACACTGCCAGAGTTTTGATGACAGCACTGAAATGCTGTGGTCAGTTCTTCATGTTATGTGTTTATTGGCTAGTAGCCACTGAAGAGTAATCATTCTGTTTAATACTCTCCTCTCCATCAGCTTGTTGGACTCTGCTATATCCTGTACCAGGCAGAAACTGCAGGGATTAGGTCAGAACGGCTGGGTTCTGAGCCAAGCTGCAGATTTATGTAAAAGATTTCTGCTGCTCTGAGTACCTGCTGATATTCTGTTGAATCGAACTGGAAATGTTTCCTGTATGTCACACGCTGCCAGCCTTCCGCACATCAATACTGTCTCAGTTTCTATTAATAAATGCTTGTTTCCTGATGGGACTAAATACACAACTGATCAAGAGTATCAATATCTTTTTGTTTTACTCTGTAGCACAAACTGTGGTTTAAAACAGAACATCCTGCCTCTGTCCAGCGTCTGCCTACCGATTCAATTTAATTCAGTTTATTTATATAGCACCAATTCACAACACATCAAATCACACAGTCAGATTACCACCAGTCCTTCCTTCATTCTGTATCCTGAAAGTCATTTAACCACTCTCTATTCTGTCCCATTTAACTGTATTTGTCTATGAGGATACATCTCCTCCCACTTCATAATTTTTTGGAAATCTAACCTTTCTCACTCCCTTCCTTTATCCAAATCAGACTATTTTTAGCCTGATCTGGCTCCAGGGAGAGCAGCGGCGTCTGTGTTCGTGCCTCAGAAATCTCACACTCCATGGAGGATCTAGCAGTCAGCTGGTGGGGAGGCCGTGACTGAAGCCGAGCCAAAGTTGACCCAGGCATAGGAAAACGCACACTGAATAATTCAGCAGGCAACCAAACAAGGTGGCCGAAGGCGTTTGCAGCTGACTGACCGATTGTTTGGGTACATGGTGGTCTCTGTTCAGTGCCTCTGGTTATTGTGTTGCTAAAATATTAGCCTAAAAAGACAGGAATAGCTCTACATTGTATGAGTGCTATCACTATGACTGTAGGATTTTATTATATCCATATTTCTGTTAATACATGAAAACGTTCAAACGATGCAAAACAAGTATAGTTTGTGAATGATGATTTTAAACCTGTTTACATCCACAGTCGATTACACCCTAACCTCCAGATATCACTAGGGGCTGCACGGTGGAGCAGTTTGTAGCGCTGCTGCCTTGCAGCAAGAAGGTTCTGGGTTCGATTCCTGGCTTGGGGTCTTTCTGCGAGGAGTTTGCATGTTTTCCCTGTGCATGTGTGGGTTCTCTCCTGGTACCCCAGCTTCCTCTCACAGTCCAAAAACACGACTGTTAGGTTAACTGATATCTCTAAATTGTTCTAAGCAGTGTGTGCGCGTGCGTGCATGATTGTATGTCTCTGTGTTGCCCTGTGATGGACTGGTGACCAGTCCAGGGTATACCCAGCCTTTTGCCCATAGACTGCTGGCTTTAGGCCCCCTCCCCACTGCAACCCTGACCGAATTAGTGGGAGAAGATGGATGGATGAGCGGTAAATACATCATATCTGGTCTGACATGTTTTTTTGGTTTTTTTTGCTTCACTCTGACTTTACATTTCATAATCCTTTTGGAAATCTTTCCATATGAATCATTTCCAAATGTGCTGTTAATCTGCAACTAAGCTGTTCCCTTCAGGAAGTGATGTGGCTGGAAGCTGTTTTGATGCAGCTGCATTGTTGAAGTTAAATGACTCATATTCATGTTCTGGGATTGAAATGGATGCCAGTATATGAAAATTGGATCCATTCAGTAAAAGAAAGTGCCGCCTCCTTCAAGGCCTTTAACAGAGCTACAGATACTAAAACGGTGTGGTCTTTACCAGGTTTACAGTTGATCTAAACCTAATCTGAGGTGAGCCGTCCTCACACAGACTTTGACTTTGAGTCAAAGTCTGTGTGAGGACGGCCCTTAATATAGCAACAATAAGGTGAAGTCGTCCTTCTCTGAATGAGCATTTCACAACAAGTAAAAGAATGACCTAGATGTTTTAATTAATGTTTTTCTTTATGAATTTATTCCAGCAAAGCTTCAGCTGTCACTAGCTTGTCCTGTTGGCAGAGATCTCGAGTATCCAGAGCGGGTTAGTGAGGCTGAGATGATCAGTTTCAATATGCTGCAGATTATCACATCTCCAGCATCGTATTTTTATTTTACAAACGTTCTACTTTCTTTCACTGTGTTTTTAGGCCAGCCATCTGCTCTACCTTTACTACTACTCTTTACTTTGGTTTTACCAGTATAAAGAAGCAATGGTTCAGGATTTTGATCAGAAGAATCTGCAGATCTAAATCTGTGTTCCCTTTACAAACTGGAAGTGATCCTATCCAATAAGCTATGCTGGTTGGACCGCTCTCTCTCATTGGAGCATCATTATCTCTAGAAATAGGATGATGGATGACCTTTAGAGTTTTGGATCAGAAGTCTCTGTAATTTTTTCCAGGTGTAGTCAACTGTAGATTGATGAAGTTAAAACACTTTGGAAGTGACCTGAAAGACCATCTAAGAACATCTACACCTCTAATGGCACTGCGGATGTCTTTCATTTACTCACACCAAACAGGTTGACACCGAGTCCACAGGAGAAGACAAGTTTTTCTCCTTTATCTCTTTGATTGTTCCATTTACTCTTTGTTTTTGCCAAACAAATTTAAATTATATTCAATTCAAAAGTACTGTATTTATCCCAAAGGGAAACTAAATTTTGTAGTAACTCATATACAACTTTTAACTAGTTGCTGTTGGTGTTCATGGCTGCAGGCAGGAAGGATCTCCTGTAGAGGTCTGTCTTGCACTGGATCTGGAGAAGCCTCTGACTGAAGACACTCTGTTGTTTAAAAATTTTATGAAGAGGATATTCGCTGTTGTCCATAATGTTCTTCACTTTAATAATAATTCTCTTTTGTGAAATAATCTTCCAATTCCAAGAATAATTCCAAGAATAGAGGCGGCCTAATTCATAAGCTGGTTGAGCTTCTTTGCTTTGATGCTGTTACCCCAGCAGATAAATGGAGGAACAGATCACACTCTCTACAACAGACATATGGAAAATATGCAACATATTCTGCAAACACCGAAGGACCTAAGCTTCCTTAGGAAGTACAGTCTGCTCTGTCCTTTCTTGTAGACGGCTTCACAGTTGTGTCTCCAGTTTAGTTTGTCGTCTAGGTGAGCACCAAGGTATTTATTTTCCTCCACCACCTCCACTTTTTCTCTGATGATGTAAACAGGATTCAACTTGTTCCTGTTTCTTCTGAAATCATCTCCCTTGTTTTGTTGACATTCAGGATCAGATGATTGTTTCCACACCATGAAACAAAGCTGTTCACCAGCTCTCTGTAGCATCTATCAGCATCTTGTCCGTCTTTGATGCATCCAATGATTGCAGAGTAATCAGAGTATTTCTGCAGGTAACAGGACTCTGTCTGGTGCTGGAAGTCAGAGGTCTACAGAGTAAAGAGGAATGGTGAGGGACTACTAGATTAGACAGTCGACCCCTCAGTCTAACAAACTGTGGTCTGTTTGTCAGGCAGTCTTTAAACCAGGCAATGGTTGATGCCTCCACCTGAGTCTTGATGAATGGTGTTAAATGCACTGGAAAAATCAAAGAACATGGTCCTCACGGTGCTGTCTGCCTTGTCTAAATGACAGTGAATTTGTTGAAGTAGGTGTTTGATAGAATCTTCAGAATCAGAATCAGAAATACTTTAATAATCCCAGGGGGAAATTACTTTTGTTGTTTGTTCAACTCCATCTCCACAGCAATGAGCAAACAGCAGGGGGTCCTGATAGCTGCTGGTCTGTTTGCTGAGGTGAACCAACAGGAGTCTCTCCAGGACCTTCATGCTGTGGGATGTCAGCAGGTCTACAGTCACTGAGGACTGTTGGCTGAGTCTTCTTTGGTTCTGGAACAAGGCAGGAGGTCTTCCACATCACTGGAACTGTCTCCTGGGTCAGACTAAGGTTGAAGGGGTTTGCCTCCTTGCTTTCTCTTATCTGGACCTTAAGTTGCTTCTCTATACTCCTTAATAATTCCCTGCCTTCCTTCTAAAGGTGTGTTTTTTTCTCATTGAGCAGTTGCTTCAGATCAATTGTGACCCATGGTTTGTTATTTGGGAAGCATTTCAGTGTTCTGGTAGGGATGGTGTTATCTACACACACAGTAATACACCTAATTCATGTTAAAACCATTCCTTTTAAACTACCTGAGTTGCCAATTGTTTCTGCTGTGCCTTAAAATTGATGGTAGCGATCTAATAATTTCAGTTTCATCTCAACATTTTTCGTGTGCATGAAATTCTTTTACTCAGTTGATGTTTTGATTGTTATCATAAGGAAATTATCTTTCCAGTTTTCCACAATTGATATCAGAATCATTTTTCTTTTTGTTTACTTCAGTGTGTCTAACAACAGGAAAAAAAACATTTAATGACTCTCGCCTACGTAATCCATGTAAAGGAAAGTTCTCACTACGTTAAACACATACTTGCCCTTTATTGACAATATAGCCAGTCTGTGTGTATTTTAACTACATATAGGAACATTACTACGACCCGGAGTCTGGGTATGGATACCTTGCATGGAGGCTGAAAACCATCCACTGAAAAAGTACAGAGGAAAGAGGTATGTCTGTGACCAAAACTGCCAAAAGTAAGTTTACTTATCAGTTACATAGAGGCTTATCAATAACTTGAATGATCACAAATATTTGAGATAATTCTAATTATTATGCATGACAGTCATAATTGTTTACATGCTTCATCATAAAAACAGCCCAATGAAACAGAAATGTCATTATTCCTTTCCTTCCATCACTACTTCCACGTTTTAAGGTTTTATTTGTTCCTCTTTTAATGACATCAATTCCTTAGAGACGCACCGTCAGCCATTAAAGATGTCTGATTAGTGTCTAAATGTAGGTGGAGCACATTAACACATCTACACAGCTACACCACGTTATTTAATGTGGTGTAGCTAAAGCAATGCAGCCGTTCAATACGATTGAAAAATCCAGTATTCAAACACTTAAATGAAAATATTTGTATGCCAGTTATTCATATTGTGACAGCATTAGTTACATATGATATTGATGGATGGCGTAGGCGAGAGTCATTAAATAGCTTTTTTTTCCTTTGAAGTTGGTGGACCAAGCAGTGTTCAACAGAGACACTTTACTACGGTCAAAATGTTATCTGATGAGGATGTGGAAGCAGCTATTGCCTTTTTGAAACACTCTGCTGGTGAAGACAATATCTGTAAGAAGATGAAAACTACCTTCATTTATCGTCACTCAATGGTTAACAATAAAAAGAGAGCGGTGGATGAGTTCTCAGTGTTCCCGAGATTTCTAGAGACACCTGGACTGGTAAGATATCTCCAACTGTTAAAAATAAGAACGTGGCAAAATTAAGTCTAAAACAGTCGACAACTGTGGGCATCACACTCATGCAGTGTGCCTCACCACTCCTTTCTTTCGACTGTATTTTTGCATTACAGATAGAACAAGATTTCAGACTGTTGTTTGGGGAGACCACAGCCAACAAATTCTTGGAAAAGTGGCCCAATAATTTGAAAACGAAAGTGATAACAGAAAGCCATGGATTCGTACCGATCACAGAGCCCCTAGATTTACTGCTCAATGCTGAGTCAACTGTTGACATTTTGTAGCTGTGCAAATTTATTGTACATGTGGTATAAGTATTTCAGATTTTACAAATCTTACATTTTTATATATTACAGTGTATTTTTGTTGATTTCTGGAAATAGGCACAACTAGAAAAGCACTCGGAGAACGCAGACCTCTACCAAGCAGTTGTTCTTTTGTCTGTTTGTTTGTTTGTCAACTTTATAGAAAAAGTTATGGATGGATTTTGCTCAAATTTTGACAGAAGGTGTGTGTTTTAACCATTGACAAAGAATGGTGCTTCAGATCATCCTCAACATTTAATCATTTGTCAAACAACTCTTTACAGCATTGATGGTTAGGAAATCATGGTCTCTGTACTGGCCAGACTCTTCATCTTATATGGGGCGGGGTTGGATGTTCACATTCTTTTGGTAGTTTTTCAGGCTTTAGAAAGCATCTGATCAAGTGTATTTGATTCTGTTGTATCCCTAGAAAAAACTTTCACCCAAGCACAATTTTCTTATCCATTACCTTCGCTGCATCCAGAAAGTAGGACGTGTACTTCATAGTTGGTGCATGCGATATCAAGGCAAGTACAATTCATTTAAAAATATAACTATAAAGCTGGCCAAAAAACACCAGCATCATATGACATATGTTTGGTGATCTTACACAACTTTTAATCAGCTAGATATTGGTCCTGGGAAAATGGTGTCTTTGGAAATAGTAAAAAGAGGCTCAGAAATTGTCAAGGCTGTTCAAGTGCCTTCGAGCATTGAAGTTATGATAGTGAACTGGGCTAAACACAATGGTTTTGTTTACAGCTCATGTCTGGTTATTTGTGGCTGAAATGCCTGTCTGTTATCAGATTGAGTCAGTGCTGATAATGTATGACAAATTGTTGCTACTTATTTTGCCTTTACTTACTGCAAGCTCTAAAAACATTAAGATGCATATTAGGTGACCATGACAAAAAACATTTTTGTGGTCTCTCATGCTGACAGCCTGCATTATCCAAGGCCTTTTGACATACAAATGTCATATGGAGGCAATGACACAGCTTATTGTTGTTCCATATTGCTTTATCTGGTGACCAATAAAGCACACTGTTACTGACAGTTATCCTGTGTTTTTTCCATTTGATTGGTCACACGTGTGCGCACACTGAGATACAGTAAAAAACACTGGGAATAAATGAGAATATAGAAATAAATGGGAGAAATTAAATATTTTTACATATTTCATTGTTAATTTTGACACTTGCTTGAGTAACATTGGCTCTATAAAATGTAATGATATTAGTCTGAACTGTGTGAATAAATCTATGTTAAATTTATCTACACATTTCTTTGTTAATTTTGACACTAAATTAAGTAAAATCATCTCTCAAAAGTTTACACTGGCCGTAGAGCCAATTTACCTCTTATTTTGAGTGGGACCAAATGTTATCTGAGACAGAGTTAATTTAAACTCTTTAAGAGTTGCATTGATTTATGTTTTTTTTACTGTGCCGTTTATTTAGTCAGTCACACACTCAGTCATTGCATTGATGTCCTTTCCATGTGGCTGACACAGTGCATCCCAATCTGTATCCTCATAGCATCCTTGCAGGACTTCTTTGGCTCCCTTTGACCATTTTCTTACAGTCATTTTTAATGCAGGTTGTCTCTTATAAAGTGGCTTATACTCTGAGCAGAGAAAAACAAAATTGTAATCTGATTTCCTAAGAGGACATCTTACTTCAGTGATGTGGGAGTCCTTCAAATATGCATAAAACAAGTTCAAAGTCTTGTTTTCTCTGGTACTGCAGCTGACAAACTGTTGGAACGTTGGCAGTGTAGCAGAGTGTGAAGCATGATTAAAATTGTGTTGTATCTATAACTAAGCAACAATAGAACTGATTGCCTCACATGCAGCAACAGCAGTAGCAGAAGGTTAAATGTAAACAGTTATTAACAGAAAACTGGTAAACTCTCTGGTCAGATAATATCACCGAAAACCAACTGCCAATAGTTCAATATTTGGGCTACAGTGATTGATCTTCACAGTAACATTTCCTGGATGAAACCATCTGTTGTTCACAAGCATTGCCAACCCACCTCCTTTGAGTTTTCAATTCTTCTTTAAATCTCTGTTCATATGGTCAGAAAGGCTAGTAGAGAGACGTCGGAGTCCGAGAAATGATCCTGCAGCCACGTTTTAGTAAAACACATAATACTGCATTGCCAATATTCTGACTATGTCCTTGCTAGGGCTTGGAGTTCTTGCAGCTTGTTTTCTACAGATCTCACATTGCCCATGATGATTGATGAAAGAAATGGTTTAAATTTCTTTTTCCTCTGTCTTCTCTTTAATCATGCTCTACACCACTGGCTCCTCCTTTTCAACTCAGCAGGTACTTGCAGAAGTAGCTGATGTGTTATTTCAGCTTTAGAGATGTTAATTAGCTGCTCCTCGGTGTAAAAATATCTACTTGCTATGGTTGCTGTGGTTACGCATCATAAAAAGTTTCCAAAACCCACAAAAATATCAGTAAAATCCCTCCAGTTTCACAGCACTCAACAACAGAGGCGAAACACATCAGAAAAATTAAAATTTGATCCAAAAACGGAGGAAATAGAGTTATTTTAAAATAGAATATCAGAATCAAGCTAGGAGAGCTACTCCAACTTGCAGCCACATTTACGCAGCACAATTCTAGAAATATTGACAAAGCAGAATTTGTAGTTTGACCTCCCGACTGTAGATTTCAGCTAAATCAGATCCGGGAACAGACCAGATAAATTCAACTGATTTCCTGAAGCACCTCAACTAAGAAATAATAGAAAAGTGGCCTGTTTTTATAAAAAAACAAACAAACATATGAATCTTGTCATTTTGTCTGTAAAATATTAGCAATACTTATTAAGTATAGTTCAGACATTTAATGTTAGTTATTTATAGATATATAGATATGGGAGCTCTAACAGCCCCTTTTATTTTTCCTTTATTTATTTTTCTTTTTAACTTTCCTCCAAGGAAAGACCAGAGGTGCACCATTAGCCAAGTGTTTTAGTTTAGTAACTTACTCTTCATCCTGCAGCCTTTCCTCATCCTCCTGGTTGTGGGACTGGTTACGAATTGGAGCCAAGCCTTCGGTTTTGGTGTTGTAGTTGTGGAAGCAGACATTGAGTTTCTCATCAAACTCGTTGACCAGGTCCTCCATTGACTTGAAGCTCATCATCTCAGAGAAGTTCTCCAGCTCGGAGAAGTCCTCACGGGTGATGGAAGCCAGTGGGACGGTGGTGGTGGTGGAGTAGGCGGAGTGGTTCAAAGCTATATGGTCCTGCTCTTCCAACCGACAGGGCCGGAGGTCTTCAAACTCTTCATCCAAACACACGAGAGGGGCTTCCATGGTGTCCCCTGGCAGGTTGGTGTCTTTTCCTGACAACGAACAGAAGTAAAATTAAGTTTAATGGACAGAGTTTACTGAACACTGTCAAAAATTAGCTCCTTGGTTCCAGTCACAAAAGAAAAGATCAATCAGAGCTCAGCAATCTCAAAGGGTATTCATGACTCCTCAAGGATTTATTCACTTGCTCCTAAATCATGTCAAATTGCCTCATCTGGACTGGCACCATGATGTTTAGATAAAGAAGGATGGAGGTAGGTGTGCCAGAATGGGACCAGGTCCCAAAGGGAACCCAACCAGTTGGCTTTACTGGCAAACAACAGCTAATTAAGTGCTCCAACTGGGAATGAATTGATGAGGTGTCAAAGATACCCAGGCGTGAAATTATACCATTTTTTCAAAGGTCCACCATAAATTACAGTCAAGCTGTAATTGTGCTTCACCAAGTGTATTAGAAATGTGACGATCTTTATTCAGGATCCAGTCATTATGTTCCAGTGTTCTTCCTTACCTTCAGTGGAGATGTGGAAGGTTCCAGTAATTATAGGAAGGTTCCAATAATTTTAGAAAAAAACAGTAAAACAAGACACATTTAAACCTTTTCAGTCCATTGGAAGAGACTCAGACTGTGAGGCTTGGCTGGGTTCTTTGACGCAGTCTCTGTAGAAAGGCCTGGACCGTGGCATGGCCTAAGTGGCTGAGCACAGGGCAGTCCATTTAAAAACAAGCTTGTGCAGGACTCCTCTTTCTCATCACTCTACTCAGCAAAGTGCTGTTCCGCCTGCAGCCGGATATCGTCTTACAGCGTCTTTCTGACTCCCTAATGCTGCCCTGCTGCTTTGTTTGTGTTCTTTATTCAGAAAATCTTTCACATTTGGCTCAGAATTATTAATTTGTAAATTTTCACCACAAATAAAATCTTGCACCTGCAGGAATGAATCACTCCTGCCTGGTTTGGTTGCAGATGGAACATGATGAATTCTCACTGCTTTTCCAAATTGGTTGGACGAGAAGTTGAGGTAGTAGTTTCTGAGCAGGAAAATGATTCTAGGAGACATGAATGAATGATCACATTCTAATACTAACGGTATTAATGTTGTATGTAAACAAAGAAGTCAAAAGGCCTTTCTTTGTGGTCTTGGAGTCATTTCTTTATTTCCTCCTCAGTCAGGCTAGGCATCCAGACTTGAAATCGCTTCACACGGATGTAACATATATAGAAGGAGGAAATCTGTGGGTTTTTTTGTTTCAGCGTTTCTCAGATGTGCTTTTGGGTAATGTAACGGTCTCAGGTGTGTCTGAGCCTAAGTATATAGTGACACCATTCGTTCTACGATGCCCAGCTGCTACTTCTTTCACTATTTCCATCCTGATTAACATCTGACTTCTATTGTTATTTAACCTGGAGGTATTTAACAATTTCTTTAATGGGGAGTTGAAAGGTCAGAGTATTTTTTGTTTTTTCTTTTAATATGACCTTTACAAAAAACCAAATGTGCTTTAATTTCACAAAGCAGCTGTCTGCTCTGTTATTACTCAGAGCACTGTTCAAAAGAATCCCTCCTATCCATGTAAATCATGGGATTTCAGTTTAGGTGAACATTCTGAGAGCGGAGACAGAAATGAGACAGAAGCAGGAGCATGTCTAGCTGACAGGAGAGAAGGAGGCAGTGGGGGAGGGAAAACGGAGCAGTGAGGAGAGAGGAAGGGGAGATGGAGGAAACCATGGTTACAACACAATGATGACGGCACAAAGGATGCATAAAGAGGTCAGGGCTGGATAAACGCACACAGGGTGATTGATGAGGTTTGGTAAAAACACTGATTACCTGCACTGTGATGAGCCGCTCGTTATTCTGGCTTTGTGTGTGAGGGAGATCCTCTCAGACCAGGAGGATCTGTTCTTCTCCTCCCAATAACAGCCAGTGATGAAAAGCAGTGGTTACATTCATTCCAGTGTGAAAGAAAGAGAAGGAAAATCAGAGGTAAAGAAAGTGGCGTGGAGAGGTTGGATCTGTGCTCCTTCTCTAACCCGTTAGCCCACAGCCACCCTTATCCGTCCTCCCACAGCCCGTTGTTTTCCAGTCAATAGGCAGCCAGCCCAGCTCCAACAGAGCCTGCGCACTACTGGGCCTCTGACGACATTAGTCCCCCATCCCTCCCTCCCTCCCTCCATGCTTTCTCTCCCCCCTTCCTCCCTTTGTTCCTGCCTCCTCCCTATTTCCCTAATATTCATGAGGGAAGAAGGGGGGAGATTTGTGGAGATGATGTTAGCAGCATATTCTTCAAAGAGGCTTAAGTTTAGAGTAAGCAGCTCCTCCCTTGAATGTTTGTAAATATATTTAATGCTCAGCTATAACTGTACATTTTAAGGTATCTTGAGGTTCTGATCGTGAGTGAGAGATGAATGGAGCAGGAGATCGACAGACAGATCGCTGCTGTTGTTCACTGGTCTGCCTACATTTCTACCTTCACCTATGGTCAGGAAATCTGTATCAAGACCAAAAGAAAGTGCTCCTGAATGTTGTCTGAAATTAGCTTCTTCTGTGAGGTGCCATTGTTAGTGATAGGGTGAGGGGCTCGGTCATCAGCGAGAGGCCCTAAGTAGAGCCACTGCTCCTCCACATCCAGAGGAGCAAGCTGAGGTGGTTTGGACATCTTTTCCTGATGTCCCCTGGATGCCTCCTTTAGGAGGTGTTCCAGGCAGGTCCCACCAGGAGGAGGCCTAGAGGAAGACCCAGGACACCATGGAGGTACGATGTGTCAGCTGGCCATGGAGCTCCAGCTCCACACCTATCAGGGTTTTTCATGATGCAAACTAAACTTTTGCATCATGACTCATGAAAGAAAGTTCAAGTCAAAGATGTAATCCAAGGCTGATAAAGTCCCATTCTGTTGCCACACACACAGTCCAGTCTGACTGGGTTCATTTTGCTGAGGCAGGATATTTTATAACATGATTCAAGCAGAAAATTTTCTAGAATTTAAAATGTAAACGATGAGCTTAAAGCCACATCCATGTAAATATTTTAGTCACTGTGCAATAGAGAGGCCATTTTAGAAACAAAGATAAATGGAGCCATTTCCACTCAACACTGATGCAGTTAACATGTGAGTCAGTCCTCTGCCCACCTGGACGCTCTTTCTTTAAAAACTGCCAAAAATATGAAGGTGAAAGGTGCTTTCACTCGCTGACAAAGCTGGACAATAATGGATTCATCATTATTTTAATTGAACTCATGATGATGGTAAATTTGGTAACTTTGATGTTTGCTGTGGCTTTGCACATGTCAAGAACAACTTCATTTTTCAAACTTTCATAAATCACACCAGTGTTACATTTTCAACATAAAGATGTTTTTAGAGCCATTACATATTACATTCATTACATATATTTGAGTATTCATCCAAGCTCATGTACTATCTAAATATCTGTGAACCGATTGCCTTCAGTCCGAGCCATTGTTGTTCTGTTTGTGTGAGCTCCTCCCTTGGCTGGCATGTGGGCAGCTCCGGACATCAGACTGTTAGGATGATCTCCAGGGCATCAAGTCTTGTGTTCAGAAAGGCGAAGTCTTCACTCTGACACGGCACTGGTTGCACCATGACCCTTCCATGGTGAAACTGGGAGTTCTGTTGTTGACCCGTTTCAGTTAGAACATTCTCATGTTGGGGCGCTGATAAATGGAATGGCCGGTTCAGTATACAAAACTAACAGGACTTTCACAGAGGAGAACGTATCTGGAGAACCTCAAGGTGACAGAGTGAAAGAGTAGTCATGAACAGCACATGCCCACATTGCTGGATTGCAAGTCTTACTAAAATCAGAAGCCAATGAAAAGTCAGTAAAAAACAAGCACACAAGGTTCGCTTTATTGGCAAAATGGAAAGGACTAGACAGACGTGTAGGTCCTGTGCTTTAACCAATAGAGCCGTGGAAAAACAGAAGTATATATGAAATGAAAATGTAGTTTTCTCCTTGAACACTTGGTGAATGTTGGATGAAGGCCTCTCACACTTAGCCTGGTTCTAAAGGAGGTTTTTCTAAAGTAGAATGGGGGGCAGATCTTTCAGCTATCAGGCTCCTTTCCTGTGGAACCAACTACCTGTTTTAGTCCGTGAGGCAGACACCCTGTCTACTTTAAGGCTTCAAACCTTCCTCTTTAATAAAGCTTATAGTTATATAGTTATAGAGTGGCTCAATTCAATTCAGTTTATTTCTATAGCGCCAAATCACAACACCTGTCATCTCAAGGCTCTCTACAAAGACAGTTCATTCAAATCACACAGACAGATTAGTTAAAAGTTTTCTATCTAAGGAAAACCAGCTGATTGCAT
>JAUZNJ010021638.1:0-17087 GCA_034780135.1 Jordanella pulchra | reverse complement strand
TTGAGATTTTCATTTGTTGTCATTTGTAATCATCAAAATTAAACGACATAAACATTTGAAATATATGAGTTTGTATGCAATGTATGAATATGATAAACAAGTTTCACTTTTTAAATGGAATTACTGAAATAAATCTACTTTTTCATAGTATTCTAATTTTATGACCAGCACCTGTATATCATGTACATGTCTGGGTGATTTTCTTTTCCCCCGCTTTTGCTGGGTTTCTGCAGGTAAAGAGGGAGTGACTTTGGTATTGTGGTGCAGCTTTAGCTTAAGAAATGCAGGCAAACTGCAGTTAGCCTTCATGGCTAAACAGCTGCAGCAAATATGATCTAGCATTTCAATGATAGACATAAGTACATTAACTGATTTGCTAATTAAAAAATACAATTAACAATTAGTAAGTTTTACTTGTACAGAGCCTTCATGTGAATAGTCCATCAATTTAAATAAAATAATCATGCTTAGTGCTGAGTCATCTTCTGCTGTTTTGATTTAGCAAAGTAGGTTGGAAGACTGGACTAGATGGCAGACATATTTTATGTGCCCCAGCAGCCAATGTGGGGTCTACTCTTTATTATATCTATGCCACTATATATCTCATTTTCTACATAAAATACATTTTTTTTCTTTTGACTTGCACAGGTAATCCAGAGACAACTGGAGGAGGTTGAGGAGAAACAGCGGGATCTAGAGGAAAGAGGAGTGACAATTGAGAAAATCATAAGAGGAGAAGGTAACTGTGCATAAATTCAAGCCAGGCACCCAGAACTCAGTTATTATTAAACTCAACTATTACAAAAAAATGAAGTTTCTAACATGGCTAAAAAATTGGCCTGAACCAACCCTTTATGTCAGAATATGCAATTTTTATAAGTCATGTACTCTGCATCTCACTAAAATACATTGCCTGGAACATTATTGAGCCAATGGTTAACACTAGAGAAATTTTAAAAATTTCTCTAGTATCTTTAGTTATTTACTGCTAACTAAAGTAAATTGAAATCACATAGTTTTACCAATTTTTCTTGATTAAACCATTTCTAAAAAAAATTCCAAACCATAGTTTTTTAGCACCAGAATATCTTCCAAATCCCTTGGAAAGAGGCGTCAATTTGTAACTGTCTGGTTAAAAGACTCAACATAGTTAATGGTTGCACTCACTCCTAACCACTGAGACTGCTTTGTTGATTCATCTAACAGTAGAGCTTTGTTTATGCTGCAGTGAACAGTGAAGTTCTGTCAGACTTGTGTCTGTGAGCGCTCAAACTGATGTATTTCTCCAAGCAGTGGGGCTGAGATAAATCATTCACAAAAACTCCAAGTCTTCTTCCTCTCTTACCTTTTTTCCCCTCTTTAACTCCTATCTACAAAGACTCCCATCATACGGAGGATCGTGATGACGCCCAGCTCTATCAAGCCTGGTTTCAGCTTGTTCTGGAAAAGAATAGATTGGCACGCTATGAGTCTGAGCTAATGATCTTGTAAGTAGCAGTAAAATCATCAGTTGCATGAGAAAAAACACAAGAGAGATTAATCACCATCAAAGATCTATGACTATTGTCTCTTAGTGCCCAGGAGCTTGCGTTGGAAGACACCCAAAGCCGACTGCAGCAAGATTTAAGACGCCGAATGGCAATTGAAGGTTCATCCTTAATCTGAATATTTTATGGTCCTGAACAAAGAGCACAGGCCTCATTTTCCTCGATACTTATTTGTGTTCTTTCAGATACAGATAAGAGCGCCTCTGAGCTCCAAGAGGAGAAGGAGATCCTGGTTGAGATCATGAGAACAGTGGAAAAACGGGATATGCTAGTCTCCATATTGGATGAGCAGAGGTTGAAGGAGAGGGCCGAGGATAAGGACCTGGAAAGCCTGGTGTTGTCCAGGGGCTACGAGTTTCACTGGGCTCAAGGGAGCAACATCTGGGGGCAGGAGAAGCTTGAATGAATGATGGTTGTGGTGATGTTCGGCAAACTGTAGGATTTCTTATTTTAAGGTTTAAGTCCGAATGTGGGGTAGATGCAGATGTTTTGACAGCTGAAGCCTTTATTTGCCCCTTTATTTGGCTCTGGGTTTATTATATTTCATGTAGAACCAAGCGAGGAACAAATGAAGCTTCAGCTAAAAACATCTTTGCTAATGAGGTTGTTGAATATTTGCGAGTTGATTCGTAATTTACATTAAACTCTGAGACTATATTGGCTGCTGGCAAACCTGAATACTTTGGGTTGCTCTCAGTTCTAAGACTGGTTCTTCTGTTTTTGACTGATCACTGGTAAAATTTCACTGGAGAGCAAAACAATATTGGACACTTTCCTGAGGTTTATATATGTTTTGCATAGAGTGAACAGTTTTTAACTAAAAGTGTCAGAAGATTCCTTGTGTGCAAATCACTGTTGGTCACTTTGCGTGGAGCTGTGTGTCTCACTGTAATTTTTTTGTCCATACTTAATACTTTGTATAGTATTTGCTCACTGACAACAACACAAGAGGTAAGATTCCTGCATGAACCTCCTAAGGTTTAGTCTCAGGGTATGAAATTGATGCTCCACTGTCCATCGTCCAAATCAGAACCCACTAACAAACTCTGCAGAGGGAGCATGTGTCCAAGAAATCCAGATATTCACTGTTTTCTCTTTCCACTCCACAGTAAATGTTTACTCCTTCTGCCACTTTTTTCTGTATGACTTCTTACACTGATAAAAAGCTTCAGGTCTTTATATCAGGCTCGTCTACACGTAGGACGATGAGTGATATGTTTACAAGTCAAAATGCTGTTATTTCCCCTGTTTTGGATAATTACTGGGTTTTTTTTATGTGCTGTGAATTTATATAAAATAAAATTAAATATAGCGTGTCTTAAAAAAACGTGTGTCAGACTTCCTTACTTTTTTAAATGGATGAAATGGAAAAAATGTCTTCAAAAAAAATAATTTGTACTGTTGGAAGTGCTTTATTTGAGCAGTCATTTTCCTGTGGCGTTGGGGGACTGGGGGTTCATTAAGTCCTAACAACTATGAAGCCATTATATTTTAATATATTAAAAAATATTACAATTTCCCTTTGGAATAAAGTATTTTTTGTTGTATTTTTTTAGGTAGACATTTGTTACATGTAAAAACCCTCTGAGCATAAGAGGGAATGCTAACCCCTTACTGCCTGAATCTAGTTGTGCAAAATATTTTTTGAGCGTTTTGATGTTCGATCAGATGTATGATTAAATAAAGGGTTGACAATTTCAATATTGCACCTGTAAATCTAAATTTAGGTATGAAGCGAATTAGCGAAAACAGGCATTTAAGAGACAGCACAAAATTTTCAATATATAACTTTATTAATGCTGTTTTGCTCATACAAGACAAATTTAGTCAAAATGTGTATTTTTAAACGAGCATTACTTAATTTTCGTGTTTATCATGTTTGCAATAAGAAAACAATGTTAGAAATTTATTTAAGAGTATTTGAACCATCTTGTTTTCACTATAAAAATTTTGAATTGAGCAAAATCCTGTAAAATTGTTGTGCTGCATTTTCTGGTTAGCAGCTAAATATTTTTCTTTGCAAAAGCAAATCAGTGTTAAAATGTAATCAAAACTTTTGTTTTTCGAAAAATATTGCTTTTTAGTGTTCAGTCCCAGGAGATTTTATCCGCATGCTTCTTTATTCATTCCTGTATTGTTATATAAAGTCATACAACTAACTATATATTCATATTTTTTTATTATTGGATTTAATTTTGCACAATGGAGAAATGATTTAACAGAAATTTTCTACAATTATACTTAAATTATACATATTAAAAGTTTTAATGATATCTGTTCCTTTATTGCCTAGTGACGCTAAAAAGCCTCAAATCCAAAATCAGAAATTTCTACAATTTTAGACACCATCTGTCCAAAATTGTAGAAATCAGAAATTTCTACAATTTTGGACAGATGGTGTCCATTTTTTTCTATTAGTTGTGAGAGACGTCAATAAGCATGTATTTAGTCACTTTTACCGTATTTAGACCATTTGTTTTGACATTTCTATGCAGCCTTACAGCGCCTCCTTACTCTTACAAGGATCATGTCTAATCACTCTCCCAACATAATATAAAAGCACTTTTTATGAAGTCTTTAGTACCAAAGGCATATCGAACCAACATTTGTTTTTTACACAAATTCATGTTGGCTGTCTTTAGCTTGGCACTGGCATGAAGCTAATTAGTTTCATAAGAGGTTAAATCTTCCTTGTTAGCACCTCAATCCTGTCTCTGATATTATTAACCCCCATTCCTGGAAGCGGCTATGGCAAGGAGGCCTTTGGTCCTATCAATTAACCTAGAATCTCTGAAAAAAGTCAAAGACACCATCCCCTAAAGGATCGATACGAATGTTGCAGGGAGAGGGATCTCTGGATTTCCTCCTGAGCTCTGGAGAAAATGGACGGCAGAAAAAAGATGGATTCGATTCTAAAATGCTCGTCTTACAAATGAAGTTACAATGCCAAACAAATAAGGCCAGAAAAATGCCAGGAAAACATGAAATAATGTTCGCTAGTGTGGCTATGGCGATTTGAGTTGTGATCAAGCCTACTTTGTCGAAAAGAAATCAAACTGTGGGTGGCTGGAAGGTTACTTGATTTAAAGACAACAGTTGTCATTAAGGTCAGCTCTAACTATCATTCACTATCAAGCTGGTTTCAGAGCACTTAACCGAAATTAAAGAGAAAAAAACAAACATTATGATTAGGGATGCTAAAACATGAAGGACAGTGGAGCCCGAGGACCAGGGAGGAACAAAGACACCTACATGCAGGGAAGGAGGTGGGTCCTCACGACTAGGACTGACAGCCATGGAATATGCTGAACTTTAAATGTCTAAATGCTTTTCCTCTGCAGAACCTGTCTGACCTACTTCCATGCCACTTTTTCTCACAGGGCCCAAGACTGACTAACCACTTGCAGCTGTCCTTAAGAAAAGGCTGAAGCTTAAAACGTATCGAGCATTTTACCACCGTTTCACCAACCCTGTACAAGATCTCTTTTAAAACCAGGTAAGATTGCTTCCAAACTTATCTTCTTTTGTTTCCTCTAAACACAGTATGAGGTCTGTTGCTTAAATATTCCCTGTTAAAGCATACAGGGTAGTTTGCATTATTTTCATCTGTGAAACAACTGTAGGAGCAACTCCAGGTAAATTTATTGTTATATATCTTTTTCATTATTAAAATCCAGGTCTGTTTGAAGAAATTTGTAAAAAAAACAAAACAAAAAACAATTAATTTTTTTCAACCCTTTTAACCTTTTACCTTTTGTCAGGTATTTATTCCTGCTTCCTGTGCTCCTCTGGTGCAACTTCCCTCCCTCCTCCCATAATGTTTTGGTTTTATAGGCAAAAATAAGCATCACAATCATACAAATAAAGGGAAAAAATCCCTGCCTGCTCTCAGGCCTTTTCCCGGGAAGAGGAGGAGGAAGAAGAGGAGGAGGAGGAGGAGGAGGGGCCTTCCTCTACTTTAGCCAACCTCCGCTGAAAATGCTTGGAATTCCGTTTCCGCTTTAGGGAGGGGACTTTATGTTTTTAATCACGAAACTTTCTACTCAACTTTAATTTCCACGTCCATTCGGACAGCCTGTTTTTAGCTGAATCGGATTAATCCCTTCTTTCCACGATGGCTTCCTCTCCTCAGAAATCTCCTTCTTCTCCAAAATCCCCGACGCCCAAGTCTCCGTCCTCCAGAAAGAAAGATGACTCTTTTCTGGGAAAACTTGGTGGAACTTTGGCGAGAAGAAAAAAAAATAAAGAAGGTAAAATCTTAGCTAAGAAAACGATAAGCTTTCACTTACTAGACTTGTTCAAACTACCAAATTGGTCGAATATTGTTGACTATTGATTTATAACCACAAAATGCCTAAATTAATGGCCTCTACTTAACAAAGTTTATAAAACTAAGCCAACGCTTTGAGCACGTCTTAAAATTTGAACGGACGTAAAAGAAGCCGTTGAAAACCCACTCTGTAGTGTGTTGTTTGTTTTCATACCCGGAGGCTGTCTTTGTCCATGTATGGTAGTAAATCCTCCATTACTGTAATATGTGAGGAATGAGGCCTGGCTGAGGACACACACACACACACACCATCCAGCTGGGATTATACGAACAGATTTTAGTTATTAGAAATCCACATTATAGGTTTCATCTAAAATGAATGTTTGTTTGAAATGTCTAAATATCCTGCCTTGATGTTGTTGTAATGAGTGGATTCTACAAAATATATTAAAAGAGGTTAATATTCTCTTAAAGCGACTCACTAAACATTATTATTTAGATCATATTCTGATGTATATGTGTATATATATTGCCAAAAGTATATTATTGGAATAGGGTGCTCCAATCACTTCCATTGCTGTATAAAATTGTTGTTATAAACATTAGGGAAAGGATAAGTTGCTCTCAGGATCTCAGTAAATTCCAGTTTGGAGCTGTGATAGGAAGCAAACTGTGCAACACATCCAGTCCAGAAAATTTCCATTAAAATGTTCTGCATTCAGCTGTATCATAAGTGGTAGGCCATGTAAACTGACGGAGCGGCGTCTATGGATGCGGAAGCTAATGATGCAAAGAGGCCGCAAACTTTCTGCAGTCAATCACTACACACCGCCAAACTTCATGTGAGTTTCCATGCAGGAGTAGCTGCATTCAGTCCAGACGTCACCAAGTGCAATGGGTCGGATGTAGTGGTGTAAAACCGCCGCCACTGGACTCCAGAGCAGTGGAGACGTGTTCTCCGGATGTGACGAATCACGCTTCTCCATCTGGAAATCTGATGGAGCGGTCGGGGTTTGGCAGTTGCCAAGACAACTGTCCTTGTTTGACTGCATTGTGCCAAGTGTGAAGTTTGGTGTGGGGTGTTTTTTCAGGAGCTGGGTTTGGCCCCTTAGTTCCAGTGAAAGGAACTCTGAACGCTTCAGCAAACCAAGACGTTTTGAACCATTCCATGTTCCCGACTTTGTGGGAGCGGTTTGGATCTGGCCCCTTCCTCTTCCAACATGACAATAGACCAGAGCACAAAGTGAGGTCCATGAAGACGTGGATGGCAGCGTCTGGTGTGGATAAACCTGACTGGCCTGGGTAGAGTTCTGACACAAATGGGAGACCTGTAGGATGAATTAGAGCCAGGCCTTCTCATCCAACATTACTGTGTGACCTCACATATGTGGTTTTGGAAGAATGGTCAAACATTCACATAAACATTCCTAAACCAGGTGGACAACCTTCGCAGAAGAGTTGAAGCTGTTCTCGCTGCAAAGGGTGGAGTGATGTCATAATGAACCCCTATGAATCAGGGATGGAATGTGACTATATAAAGATATTGCTGAAACCCCCTGGCTTTAGATTTTGTTTACACTACAAAAGCTGTTTGTTTTTTTGAAGAAAAAATGTCATTTTGGAAATTGTTGCTTTTTACACGTCCTGAACAACAACATTGGCTACAAACAAGAGATAGCTTTTTAAAACCTTTTTTACCATAGAAATGAGCCGCCTTATTAAACTCTGGGATTTTCATGAAGCCCCTAATCCTGCTGGACACCATTGGCCTGGGATTAAAAAAAAAAGTCAGGAAAATATGTTTACAGCCAATAGAAAGTAGTGTGACCTATAAAACATTCTTTCCAGGGAACTTTTCTCATATTTCGTCGACTTACAGCCGAATGTATTTGGTTCGGGGATTGACTTAAAAGGCCAGTGAAAAGTAATGTTATAGTGGGGATACTTTTCTTTTGTTTTATTTTTTACTGTCTGGTTTAATATTACTAATAAACATTGAATACATAACATGTGCCCTTCCCCTAACAGCTGGATTCATGCCCGAATTAAATTACTCACAGCTGGATTCCATATACTATTACAGGCGGCTTTAGAAAACTGCTTTAGAAGAAAAGGTTATCTTATGAAAGAGACCTAGAAATAAACAGACACCACCTTTTTAAACTATTATTTTTAGCTCTGATAAGGATGTGGAGAAGTTGAAATTAGGGTTAGCTTTATCCCATGCTCTGACTGAAGGGGTGTGTGGAGGGAATAAATAAAACTAAAAACTACCCTCGAAACCAACAAAGGTACATTCTGAAACAACAATCGTAACGTTTCTTGGCTAACATAAGAAAGGGATACATTTCTTCAGTACAAAAGAGGATATTTATAAAAAGAGTGTTTAAAGTTAACAAGAGTATTTGAATAAACGTACACCTTGGTTTCCTGTTCTGTTTCTACAGTTATAACCTTCCTTTTACCGGCTTTAGAAAAATACAAATAAGTCCAAAAATGTTCAGGTGCTGTCCTTCCCCACTGCAGTTAGTTTGTCTATAATGTTTATCATTGCTGCAGTTATTGTTATTAGTAGCCGAGGAGGCTGTTTGGTAAACTTTTATAAACTGAAAATATTTTTTTTTTCTTTGACTAAATACATTCAAGGACATAGTTTCAGCTACTGAATGAATAATTTATTGCAGTTAAATTTCACCAAAGCTATAAAGAAGTATCCTTCCTCTAGACCATTGCAATGTCATTTTCTTCTTCTTTTTATCCGAACTGTCTTGCCACATATTGGTAATTTTTCCTTACCTTGGAAGAACAACAGAAGCATGAAAAGAAATCAGCAAAACGTCTGCAAAACTTAATAAAAGTAGAGAATTGGAAAATGCAGAAAGTACGAGGAAAAAATGTGTAAAAACGGGAAAAAAAAAAAAAGAAAAACGAAAGAGAGAAGTTTAGTGCAAAGAATTTATTCATTGATTTATTAATTTTTTGCCACATTATATTATCAACCACTACATAATCCCAAGTAGGGCTGCAACTAACAATTATTTAGCTAACCGATTCATCTGTACATTTTTTTTTTCCGATTAATAATCTTGACAATAAAAGGTTCCTGAAAGAGGATTTTTTTTTTTTTTTTTGCAGAATTAAACCAGGTAAAAGTAAAACTTATCCATCTGAGGAGTTCTGGATAGAGAATATTATTGGACGGAATTTTTTTTATATCTTAATAATGAAGCATTTCAATATATTTTTTTAATTGTAATATAAATTCTGCTCTAAGTGAGTTGATCTGTCTGCTAAAGGTATGTTTTAAAGTCTCTATACTCCAGATAATGATCACTAAATTACCTGAGGATTATTTCAATAATCGATTAATCGCGATGAATCCGATGATTTAATAAAAAGGTTGTGGTATATTTCCTTTTCTTGACTGTATTCTGTGGTGACATCCAAATAAACATCTAGAACTCTGTTTTACATAGCTGTCATTCACTCCTGTTATGGATTTTTCAGTTCCTAAATAAAAACTTACATGTTGGGCTTCAACTTTATATCACTAAATATAGTATAGGAGCCTCAGAAAAAGCCTATTGTTGGTGCTCAGTTCTGTTATTTTCATGGAGTGAACTACGGCAGGATTTAGATGTCATTCACCGCTGAAGGCTGAAGGTTTTATCACTCCGTGGAAAAAAAGGTCTCCTTCAGCTGGATGATTACTTTGCGTCAGTCAGGATACTGTTGCACAGCTGAGCCCTGTATTTATGTTGCCTTTTTTCATTGGCCATTCAGGCAATCATATTATATTCCAGCTCGTTCATATTCACTCCACACATCCTCTTGTATAGACGCACCGAGCAGCATGTGGGATGTCTTCAAACTGCTCCAGTGATTAGATGGAAAATGTGGGCCAGTCTCTCTTTTGCTGATGGTTGAATAAATTTAAATCCATGCGACGTTTATGGCAGTGGTTGAGAGGGGCTGCTGGTTGCAATGGGCAGTAATGACCGGATGAGAGAGGGGGGGGGGGGATAGAGGTAGAAGACGAGAAAAGGGAGGGAAACTGCGACGGGGACTGGATGATATGAAAGAAGAGAAGGTCAGGAGGCTTTTAGAGCAGCCTTGTGCTTTGAACGTTGCTGCAAACTAAAAGGACAGCTCATAAATCTGAAGAAATACATAATTCTCTGTACAACTGATGAATATTGAGCAAATGTCAAACTTACTTCTGGGTTTAGATGTTAAACCAGGGCTGATTTTAGAGCACGGTCTGTCGACGATGAGCTGTAGTGGAGAAAGCTGGTCCTGCTGGCTATAGGAGAGGATGCTTGAGGCAGAGACATGGGCTGTGGAGCGCTCTGCCCTCCAGGTAGGACACATCGTCACTCAGCGTGCTCTGTTTTACTGCTGTAGGGGACACATGTAGCTTTTTGTTGTAATCTTTTTCAAGGTAGCCTGACGGATCCTTTTTATATTATGGAGCAAAGAGGGAGGAGCGATGCACTGCGAGGACACTTGGTGCGTTGCAGTTCCTTTCAGTCTAGATAAGAATTAACAATGGATATAACTTGTGTGTGTTTTTTTTTTTTTTTTTCAAAAAAGGTGAGAAATTAATTTTACAGTGTGAGAGCTGATTGGAAAAGAAGCCTTTGTGGACTAGCGTAATCTAAAAGCTGGTAACACCGTGCTAATTGGTACAGTCTTATTGTACTGCAACTGGAACACCGTGTGAATCTGTGAATTTCTATCTACTAAGAGTCTTGAGAGTTTTCTTTTTTATTTCACTACGATAAAACTCCTGATTACAAAAAAAGTTGAAGTGACAATGGTGCTCAAACATTTAGAAACGTCTATACCTTCTCATCAACCAATCAATGAAAGGTAAAACTTTTGTATTCGTTTCAACCTCAAGATATGTAAAAAAAAATATATATTTTTCCTCAACTGAATAATTAGGTTCCAAAATCAAGGAGAAAAGATCCTAATCTCAATCTATTCAAACATACCATGAGACCCGTTTAATATGGAAGCTCGTTTATGCCACTTGAAAATAAAAGGGTGGCTAAAGGCATGTATTAGTTATGAGATTAAAAGTCATAATTCTAACATACTAAGTCATGATTATTAATAGATACTTTGGGGGCAGATTTTTCAGGCTGATATTTCTTTGTCTTGAATAGGCAAACTCATCACTCAATAGGATATAAGAAAAAAAAAACACAAATATTGGCCACAGATATGGAATTGTTCCATATCTGCTTCGTCATAAATATGACGTTTGGAAAGTCAACTGTATAACTTAATATGTCGTGCTTATGATTATGTAGCTCATAATTCTGACTTTAAATCTCATCATAATGACTTTTAAAGTCAAGAAAAAGAAAGAAAACCCCACAATGCTCACAGTAATAACTTGAGTCTAACAAAGTATCATTTCATACAAAATGAACAATTGAAAGACAGACGCTGTTTTTCAAGCCTGATTCAACAGAATCAATTAAAAAGAATCAACTCAAGGAAGAAGCCTGGACAAAGATGATGGCAGCACAAATCAGGAACCAATTGATGTTAAAATAACTGGCATCAATAACAGCCTTTAAAAAACAATATTCGTCTCAAATTACATTAATATCAATATTTCTCAGGAAAATGGTTGCATTTCCAGCTCATGCCTCTTCAAAGAATCACAATCCCTCTAAACAGAAAGATGTGTTTATTTTAACCGTAGTTATTTCCCTTCTTTTATTCTGTGATGTTTTTCATTGATCCAATTGATGCTTTGGTCAGATTCATGTTTGTCTTTAACATGGAACGATCGCGTAACATTCAGCTCAGTACTATTTGGAACCAGACTGAAAAAATATTCCAACTTTTATAAATTTATCCTCATGACTGGTCGTGTTTTTTTGTTTTCATGAAATCAAGAACTTTCCGTGAAGTAGAGTGGTAGGTTAGTGTTGTATTTCTACACATTTAGATGGTTTATTTGATTCAGTGTTATAATTACTCACATTGGGCGAGTAACTGAGGTGGTAATTTGCAAAATAAACCGGGTTAGGGACATATCACTCTGCTAGAATATCCTTACCCTTCTGTGTGATGTGATGCATGCGCTCCTGCAGACATGCAGGGAAAACGCAAACGCTTGTGGATGGTGTTGATTGGGAGGATGTTGTTTAGTGAGGGCAGAGAAATGCACAGGATGTTCACTTGATGCACACAACATACACACACACAGGCAGCAAAAATAGATGAACCCCGATCAAACCTCCTAAGGTATCTGTCACACTGAGAAGAAAGGCATGCTGGGCTTCTGTAGAGCATGCTGGGAAGCAGGAAGCAGACCTCCAATGTTTGCCTGTTGGCTGATAGTGGAGCACTGCTGCTAAAGGTTGTTTATGGAATTGAGGAAAGGTTTAGGGAGTTGTCCAATCGGTTGTTGAAGTCATTGGGAGATAATAAAAATTAATCCAAGTTTAAAATGGAGCCGTTTTCTCCTAACTTGTCACGGATGTGTTTGAAACCCCTTCCTGGGTGAATTCAGGGTTCCTATGCTGTCAAGAAAAGCATTGTTTTTGTGTTTAATACATATAGATACTATTCATGCTTGTCTTCTTACCCCATTTGTTCTTAAACAGTGGTAAAGCTAGTTTCCTTTAGCGTTATTTAGTATCAGCCGGTTACGAAAGAAATACACATTTGGATTCAATTTAATTAAATAATACTTTATTAAACCCAAAGGGAAATTAACTGTTACAGTAACACGTAGGGTTTAAAGAAAAATAAACAGTTGTTTTAGTTGTTGATAGCTGTAGGCAGGAAAAATCTTGCACCAGTCCCGAGAATCTTCTGAAGAGGTTTCTTGCTTGAAGATATGTTGCATCTTGTTGCAAACGCTGAAGGACCTAAGCTTCCTTTTAAAGTACAGACTGCTCTGTCCCTTCTTGTAGACGGCTTCACAGTTGCGTCTCCAGTCTAGTTTGTTGTCCAGGTGAACACCAAGGTGTGCTAACTCAACATGCTCCTCCACCACCTCCACTTTTTCTCCCATGATGGTAAGGCAACATGGTAAAAGTTGCCATCGCAGTAGCAAACTAAAAAAAGAGGAAACGTAACAAAAGACCAATTAGAGATTGGATTTTAGGTTTCAACTAGAGCAATATTTCAATATTAATATATATCGCAATATGGTTTAATCCAATATTGGTTATATGACTTTTATACACATTTTCAATATATCAATACACATCACAGCATATAAACACAGCCTTGGTCACTGACTGATGTTTCAGATTTTCATGTAGTTTTATGTGTTTTTGTTTTTCAAAGCTAATATTTCCTAAATGTCGGAGGATTTTTTTTTTTATAAATGTTACAAAATTTTTGTCATAAGTTTGTATAGACATCTGTTGTTGGCATTCTTGGTTGTCTTTTTAAGGCTTCTATTTTTCCTACATTGGTATTGAAATCATATCATATCGACTGAGATGACTAAGATGTGTATCGCAATATCATTTTTGGACATATTGTCCAACCGTAGTTTCAACCAAAAAAAATCGCTTATTCTTCGTAGATGTTAGATTGTACATCTCTAACCTCTTGTTATGTGTAGCAAACAAGCAGACAAAACAACCAAATTATTTAACATAAACAGTGTAAAGGTTTGTTAAACTTATAGAACCGCATGCCAATCTACTTATTTACCTCTTTTTGTTTTATATTACTTTCATTTGTCTCTGTACCTTCTTTTCCAAAGTTTCCGAGCTTCAGGAGGAGGGGATTAACGCCATCAATCTTCCTCTCAGTCCCTCACACTACGAGCTGGACCCTGAGGACACCATGCTAGGTAACCCACTCACACTCATCCTATTTTTATGTACAAATAGAAAGGCTGATTACTGAAGCGTGCTGATCGTTTACCGATACTATTGCAGTGTTGATTTAATGGTGAGAGCCAACGCATCGTGACGTTTGGTAAATTTTAGCTTTCAGAAATTCAATTGTTTGATCTTCTGTATAAATTTGTCATCTCTGACCTTATGAACAATATTTTAGTCTACTCAAGTAATGTCTGGAGGTTTTTTTTTTAAATTATTATTTATTTCAGGCAGTTGTAAACGATACAAACGGTGTTAGTGGTGTTGTCTCTGTTTAGTGCTCCTAACACAGTAATAGCCTCAAAGTATTTAATAAAAGCAGCTTTTGTTTTTTTAATCATATGCATGGTTAACTAAAAAATAAAGATGGAATAGGTTTAGCAAAATTTAACATGGACTTTAAGTCTAAAATAATACTTAACTATGTAGTTAGTAGTAGTCGCCAAAGTTTTCACCACCAACCACAGTGGCTGGTGGAGAAGATTTAATTAAGCTCAGCTGTGTTTTCCGTTTCTTCGTCTACGGTGGTGTTGTGTTGTGAGTCGACCAGGTCTGGCTGGTGAGAACGCAAACGTTCACTGAGTGAAGTACGAACTTGTGGGAGAGCCTTTAACATCATATTCCCGAAGTTACTGGCTGTTTCTCATTACACAAGTATGGACTCGTGTTCTCACCAAGTACGTTCTTCACAAGAACGCCAAAAGTATGGACTCGGGGAGAACGCGAGCACGCAAGACAGATCTGTGTCAATTGAAACTGAAGCGTACTCGTGACGTCACCGCATTAAAAGCTGGTCTGGAGCTGTATTTAAACTATTGTTAGTAGTCTCTAGATAATAATTTATTTTCATTTATTTGAGGAATGATGATAAACACACACAGATAAACACAAATAAAACTGACCTTTTGCCGAATAAAACAACAAAAAACACGCAATCAGAGCCACCGGTATTTCACACACAGCTATGCCGAGAGAGGGCTGCTGCAGACAGGCTAACGTTAGCTATAGCTGCGGGTAGCCTCAGAGCTCCACTGGTCGCCACGGTTCTCTAAACATTGGAACTTTTTAAAACCTGTGCACTAAATCAGTAAATGGGCCACATAGTGAAGCTCAGAAGTATAATATTCTCGCCTCGAATGATCTTAAAACGTAGTTTCGTGGAACAATGACAGAAAAATGAGCTTTTAGTTTAATGTTCTGAGCTCTGTTAGCACTGCTGCTGCTGTCCCAGTGCATTCTGGGAAAACTGCCAACCTTTGAACTCAACAAGTCTGCTCTGATGCATGCTGGGTAAAGAGGAAGGAGCGAGAACAACATCCGGGGATTTCCTGCATTCTCGGTCTTGTGTTCTTTTGAATTGGAACAGTACTCGGGCCGAGGCTGATGACGTTTTACGAGAACACGAGAACGTCAAAGTACGCGTATTGAGAAACGGCCACTGATCATTTTCTCTTCTTTTACTGATAACAGGGAGAAACTAGTAACAATTAAGGGTGCGTCGCTGCCCCTACAGGTCAGCTGTGCAAATTCAACTTTTTTTCCTGTTGGAATTACAACACCTCACTGTGGCTGGAGCAAAGTTAAAATCTACCCACTGCTACATCGTTTCCCCAGAATTTGGCGAGTGGGGCTAGATAAATGTCAACTTTCCTCGCTGTAAACCTGATGGATGGAAGCATGGGAAACTACCTAGATAACAGATGACTGATTAACTTTATATTTGATCTCTTCATCAGAGGAGAACGAGGTGCGCACCATGGTGGACCCCAACTCCAAGAACGATCGCAAACTGCAGGAGCTCATAAAGGTTGGACATTTTAACCTCCTCGTTGAAACGGTTGTTGTTTTATTTGTATATTTCTGTGTTTTTTGTTTAAGGGTTTATTAAAGTTTTCAACAACTGTGATCATTTAAGCAACGTTCCACTGCAGGCCAGATGTTGGATTGAGATTTTTTATTTCTGCTGAAATCCATGTTTTTTTCTACATACTCGATCAGACTACTACTTCATTGTGGCCACCATCAGACTCCAGTCTAAACCGTGCAAGGCTGCAACACGACCTGCAGATGGAGAGTTTAGACCAGGATCCCCCAGGGAAAATGGAAGGCCTAAATATCTAATGAAATACAGAAATGGGAGTGATCTGTATGTAGCAAAAAATAAGTTTATACAACATTTATTTAACTTATTTATATAATAAATGACTTAGACATTCATTTTATTAGATCTGAAGCTATATTTATACCGTTAAATTGTAAAATGCATGCATAAAATAATCAAAATAATGAACTAAAAACTTGTGAAATGAAAAACCATCATATCACTTCACCTTCTACGTAGAGATTAACATTCTAATATTATGGTCACATTATAACGATAAAGAAAACTAAGTAAAAAGAGTGCAGAAATTTTTCCAATGTGTTTTAATGGAGCAGAGATTTCAGTGCTGGAGAGGAATCTGTAGGAAGCAGGAGTCACAGAACCAGAGTTTGGTTCATTAGTTGGTTTTTCTGTTTCAAAACAGCATCGCAGAAGAAAAGAACTCTTGTTTTTTTTTTCTTCGATTTCAAAACATGAATGCAAAAATCTAATATTTCAATAATTTAAAAAAAATACTATGTTTAATTTTTCTTTTAACTGTTGAAATCAAAAACAAGCAGTGCTGTTCCAGAAACTGATAAGCACAACGGTTGCCGGTTCAAATTCCTCAAAAAGACGCCGTTTAGTAGAGCTTTGTGTCTTTAAGTTTTAAAAACTTGGACAAAGGGTCCAGAAACAAAACTAAAATGATGTTTTATGGTTCTTGCTAACCTAACAGGTTAGGTGTTTACAATACATTTCTAAAACAGTTTAAATAATTGATGTAGTTTTAAAAAGTGTGTAATTTAGCAATACTGATCAGTTTTTGTCGCTTTTTTATGTTTTTACTTTGGAAGTCTAAATATCAAAGAAAAGACAATAAATGCTAAGTGGTTGCCTGGGTAACAACAGCTGCAAATCAGAGAGGGCATTGATTTCATTGCAGTGACTCTGTTCAGGTTAACATTGATACATGAACCGTCAATCACGCCGTTTTCACAATGAATTGTTCACCATGTTGGTGCTGATTGAAACGGTGGCAGATGTTTAGACCATCATTGTTTCCATGACGTCTCAGGACGCTTCAAAGGATACGTGTCCCATTTAGCACCTCGTATGGAAATGACACAATGAAAAGATCGGAATTGGGTCGTTTTGACTGCCATTAAAAAAAAAACCCAAAATATCTGATTTGGATCACATTTGCCTGCAGTATGAACGTAGTCAATAATATCCATCTTGTTGTTTTTTTTTTTTTGAGCTTTTTACGGCACTAGTGGCTTGTTTTTCTGACAGTAGGCTGACAGGAAAGGGGGTATGAG